>JAOTQE010093680.1:0-38968 GCA_025631205.1 Nesometra sesokonis
CGTCACTTTGCTAATAGTATTTTACTATATCGCAAGTGACGTCATAAAAGTGACGTCACTTGATAAATAGTAACGTAATTCGCAAAGTGACGTCAGCAAGCTGGATTAGTAGGAATATTTTTAATCATTTGGCGCTCTTTCAACCAATCAGTGCAGTTTAAATGTTTGATGTAGAATATAATAGCCCATAGCTGGCTTCAGGAGCAATAAAAATCTTGAATAATAAAGCTATGATGAAATGATTAATAAGCCTCATAATAAAAAATAAAGCATATATCCTCTGTAAATACTGGGATATAATTAATTTAAAAGTCTTTTATGATAAAACAGACATAAGACAAGTTAATAAAATCTAAATCAATTCATTACAAATAATATAGCTTTCACTTCTACTTGGCTCATTAAAAATTCTCAAAAAAATGAAAATGGGAGCCAAGAACGCTAATCAGCATTATGCCGTTTTATACGTCATTTTGGTGAACGGCACTGGGGAACCGGGATTAGAGATACATGCACGGCCAATGAAGGAAGTTGTCGCAATCATGAAACTCTGATAAGTTTGACGGCCGATATTTGATGAGCAAAAGGATTCGATGACAAGGACAACACCCAGTTAAGGCAAAAAATCAACAGAGTTTGTTACTAACAGGTTTGCTGCCCTCTCTACATTTACAAAAGTTTTGCCAACAACTACTAACCTAGCTTGTCTCATAGCCTTATGGTTGGGTTAGTCACTTTTATTGCTTGATTGCTTTTTAGGTCCTACTGACGTTCCATACTCACTTTTAGTTTAGCCATAAGGCCTATTAAAGTAATTCATGCGTGACCATTCACACCCAGAATACGGGTGCCAAATCGTATGCATGATTGAATTTGAAAATCATGCGATACCATTGCATCACACATGCTAATAAAAGTTTGGTATTCCGAATTGGGTCTACGCGGGCCTAGGCTTGGGTCTACCCTAGACAACATGATGGACGATTGCAATTGCACAAGAAATAAGAACCGAGTTTTTTTTTTATATAAATAAGACAAAATTACAATTCATGAGAATACTTTTTAGGTATAATTTGTCGTTTGTTAATCCTCTAAATTGGTTGTTGTACTTAGCTGGTTCATGCGAAAGGGAAGCATTTTGATTGGTCGATTCTACTAAGTAAACTTATTTCGATCCACCCAATTGCCAAATATGGATGGGAAAGATTACATCATCCTAGTTTCGTGGAAAAGAAATTTACAAGTCGCTTGTACAGATTAATAGCATAGACTGATTTTGATCGTTGGTGACGCTGAATAGTTAAAAAAAATCAACCAGATACAATTGACTATAGGGCACATTCACCTCCTTTGTTTTATGAATTAAAAATTTTAGATGTTTATAAATTGCATAAACTATATATACTGAAATTCATGCATGATCTTTATTATAAACAAACTGCACATATATTATATAAATGATTATTTTTTTGTTGTCAGCCATACTTATAGTACAAGATTTAATAATTACTTTAATTTAGCTGTCCCACATCCTCGTACCTAGGAATGTTTCGTTTTGGTTTTAAAGGGGTAAAGCTATGGAATAAAATTTCTGTTGATACCCCAACCCCTATTGTCCTTGAAGTATTAATCATTTCATATTTCTCTCAACATAATACAAATAAAACAACTATAAAATGGGCATACAAGACAAAAATAAAGCTACCAAATCAAGTGATTACCTTTCCAAGTTACTCCTGGAATATTTTTGAAGGCCAGGTGCACTTTATACTTAATGGCAGCATATAAAGTGTAAACTTTATAAAACTTAATGGAAAGTTGTCTAGAATCTATAACTTTGTTGTCTTTTTTGTTTTGATTTTTTTCAGAAAACCATGTCTCACTTACCCGCCATCTACTATTTCATCAACTGCAAGAAAAACTGAATCTAAATGTTCAAATAATGCCTTTTTCTCAACATTTTTCCTGTAAGATATAATAAAGAAATAAGTTTGATTACTGGTATTCAAATGTTTTAAGCACAAAATATAATACAGTATTCAAAAATTAAACTTTTCAGTTTTATCTGTAGAACAAACCACACATTCTTTAAATGCCAAAAATCACACGTCTTCATTGTAAATATAGATAAAGATATATTTACTAGATGAATTTATTTGCAGGACTCACAAATTTACGCTTATAGGCATGCACAGTAAAGAACATTGTAGTTTGAAACCGAGCAAAAATTTGTGATTTGAGCGAAAAAAAAATCACCTTGTGGAAAATAGCCTTATGAGCTTGACTCTCCCTAACCTAGACTGGCAAAAAATACTGAACAAAAAGGATCAGATTTAACAAACAGACTGTGTAACAAACTCTAAATTCCTTTTTTATTTGTGAAATTCTAGAAATCCATCAATAAAATAAATGGTATAAGTGATAATATGGTAACAACATTCAGCAAATTTATGTACATAATAATAATCTATAACAGTATACAAATTTGAAAATAATATATAAAATTAAAGTATTTTAAGGTATTGGGAGTGATGTCAACACATTTAGGGCTGGATCGCAGGTGGATGGGGGAGTGGGGAAGGGTTATGGCTATAGATATACCAAAAATCAGGGCAGCAATGGGAATCAGTTTCTTTTTAATTGGAAATTGGGGCACACATGACCTTGTTCACTGACAACACTACACACCAAACTCACAGTCCTGGACCTTCCCCTGACAAAATAAACTCGATCTGCATCTAGATAAACTCGATCTGCCCCAAATAAACTTGATCTGCCCCTAAATAAACTCGATCTGCCCCTGACAAATTAAGCTCTGATTTCTACAAATATTGTGATTCATTCAAAATATCCAAACATGTCAATAACGAAGAGATTACATCCTCTTAGAATTCTACGGCACCTCCTTCCACAATAGGAATCAATCTAAGCTGAAAAGGGGGTTTCTAGATCATAGGACACTGCACGATAATGATTACTATATAAATAATACATAATCCAAACTGACCGCAAATCCCATCGATGAATATCTTGAAGAGACAGCTAGACTTGGGATCCACAAGATAAACATCAGATGGACATTGTTGATAGTAAAGATGTCAATTAACATATTAGTCATAAGAAAACAAATCATGGATTAAAAAAAAAAAAATTCATTATAAACAATAACAAATATACTATAAAATAGTTAGGGCCTGTTTCTACTGAACACCATATAATATTTATTATTATAATATTTATTCATATAATATTGTTTATAAACAAAAGACGTGTTGCAACTGCATTTGACGCAACAAAAAACTGTTTTTCTATGCGGGTGGTAAACCACGATAACTTCATTTTCCCACAGTGCAGTTTGTTGCAGCAGAAGTTTGGCCGGCTGATTATAGATGAGCTGACTTGTGCATGCATTTTTTACACTCTAAAAACTTTTAAAATCCGATAACAATTGTCAAAAACTTCAAATACAAACAAACACGTATATGTTGTTGTAGGCCTAGGTGAAACTTGTATGTTAATACCGTTTATTCAGTGGTAAATTAAATTAAAATAGCGTCAACATTTTGGGATCCATTTTTCGCTGTTTTTCTAACTAGGCCCTAAGATAGGCCCTTGCTATGTATGACTCTAAAAACGGTATTGACCAACTTAGATATGTTGCCCAATTCAATTTTTTTACAAGAATAGTTCGCATACTTTGAGAATTACAATGGGAAAAAATATCCTACGATATATCTACAAAATTTACTCCTAAATTAAACTCGGGAGTCTAATTAATTTCAGCAAAAAACCTAAACAAACTAGTGCCCTCATAATTCTTTTTCAAGAAATACATAATTTTTTTAGTAATTAAATGAAAAATTTACAATTTTAAACAAAAAAAAAATGTTTATATAAAGTTATTATTGTCAATAAAATATTATCCAACAATTTTAGAGTGTTTATTTTTAATTTGAAAAAGTATAATTTTACAGAATTTGACGAATTAATTATACCATGTGACAGGCCCACTTTACTTCTGCATATTGCCGATCGCAAGCATGTTGCTTCTGAATAGAATTTTCGTTTAAATGATGAGACACAGCGAACATCAATCTTTTGCACAAACCAGCTAGTAATATGGAACTGTGGAATTGGATAACATGGCAGAAGGCAAGATCCTTCTTTATGAAAAGTTTTGTAATGGTGTTGGTCCAAATTGTTAAGCAATAATTGTAGGCAGTGAATAAAATTAATGAATTGTCTGTACATAGGCCTACTGTCAAAATGTTCGCTGCGTTTGTTGTGTTGACATTCTGGAATCAAGTGAGGTCAAATCGAGACCGGGATTACATTGCAGCTAAAAATTGCTATACAAAAAAATTGGTATTTCCATAAAAACGGGATTACGTGTTTTGGAACCATTTTTTTTCACGAAAAAAAGAACAATTTTTAGTATTGTCATTTGTGTTGGTTAGAAATAAAAACGTATTTAAAAAACAGTTAAAAAAAACAGTTTTTCTACCAGCAAAAACAGGCCCTTTGAAATGAGATTCACAAGATAACCTTCAGATGGATATTGCTGATAGTAAAGACATCAATTAAAATAAAAGCACAAGTCTTGGATTTAAAAAAAATATATATCACCAATAACAAGTCCCATTGATAAACAATTAGACTTGGGATCCATAAGATAACCATCAGATGACATTTCTGATAGTAAAGATATCAATTAACATATTAGTCATAACAAAATTAAAGTTAAAAGTAAAATGTGGTCAATACTGAACCTAGAGGAATGAGCTGTTAGAAGCTCATTGTACTTAATACCATTATTATCGCGCAAGACCTCTAGGCAGATACAAACAAGAGGGACCAGCAATAAGGAACAATAGTGCGGCAGGTAGCATATAGTTCAAAGAGAAGAGAATTGGAAAAAAAAAAATCTATCAAGAAACGTCTGGAAAACTTGATTAAATTGCATAAAAATAATACATGAAATATTATTCCTGCATTAATGCGTTTTTGAAAAATCTAAGATGTTGGTCAATTGATATGACATGGTGTGCCCATTTTCAAACTTCTTGGTAAGGGTAATTTAAGGAGTATAAATTACAAAGTTGAGGATGCTTCAAGTTTTGGTATGGGAATAGTGGCCAAAAGTGTCTTTTTGAAAAATTCCAACATAGCGGCCAAGCCATGTTACATGGAATTCAAATTTTTGAACTCATCTGAGATATTTCTCATAGGTCCATCCTAAAAATTTGGTGAGGACATCTCATGTCTTTCATAAGTTATCGTTCTCAGAAAAAAAAAAACGACAAAAAAGCAGCTCAAATTAAGAAGGCTTCCGAAAAACTGTTTTCCGGGAGGTAAAAAGAAATGCAAGCATATTTCAGCCAGATTCTCTTTAACAACTCAGTAAACTGAAGAGTCATCTTCACCGAGAATTGAATCCAGTTCATCGGCCTTATAGATTGTCCTAACCATTCTAGAACGACGACTTTAATGGTACTGTACATGATACAAAATTTTATAAAATGTTTTTTCCCCAAAATCATCATTCTATTTCAATTAAAACATGGCATGCAAAACTGTACCATATAGAGTTCAATGACCAGAAACACCGCAGGAGCATTTTATCTATGACCAAGTGATTTGTTGGGCACCTTCCTTACTAACGTTCAAATCCCAATTTGCGAAGCAAGATTTAAATAATGCTATTAGTTGTACTATCTATAAATTACTATATTAAATTAAGCAATATGTCGCTAACAACCCCATGCCTACACACGACATGTGATTACAACACCAAACATCTCAACAAGAAACAGGCAGAAAAACATATTGTATACTAAATTAAAAGTATTTATATAATTAATTTATATACTGTTAATAAAATAATCAAGTTTACTTCCATTTTAAATTTACTTAATTTTGCCCTCTAGCATCAAAAATAATATTTGTGAAAAATGATGGCAAAAATGACTGGCATGTTTGTAAATCGACGTCAGTGTGGGGATTATATGCCTTAACTTGGGTGCTTGCGTTTTAGCAATACAGGCAGTTTTCACTGGAACACTTTACAAGTCTATTCCTTCCAAAATTCTGTATTGTCAAAAAGAAATAAAATATTTTAGATGTTACTATTTTGTATTCAAATTCATAAATTATATAATACTGGTCTGCCAGGTTTATGTCATCACATTACTTCAAAACATTAAAAATGCAAAGTATGGAATTTGTTTTTTTTTTGGTGGAACCTAAAAAATAAAGCAGGTGAATATGCTTAAAAGTGTTTGATAATTATTAGTTTTTTCTTCTCGAGAATAAAATTAAACAAATAACTGTTACCGTAACTAAAACATGTTTATTTTTAAAAAAATAATAAACTGGCAAATTTCCAAGCAAATTTTAATTGGTGGATTTTTGAAGGGATGTCCTTTAACTTAAAATTATCTGATTATTTCATAATGTATAAATAAATCAAGGCAGAGTTTTTTGAGGCATTATTCACCCTTTCGGCTTCGGTAAATTATAATATGTTGATAAGTATTGAAAATGAGACGTTATGTTTGAATCATGAATTAGTGAACTTTCGGACAATTCTTGACATAGTCGGCCTGTTCATCTGGGTATCGTTTCCTACCAGCCAATGTCTTGGACAATTTCCAACTGGACCTTGCTGAAATACAATCCATCATATAAAAAAACAACTGTACTGGATCTTTAATATTACTAGTCATACAGTACTCATCTACGACGGGTGTAGATAACATTTTCCACATTGTAATGCTGGTGAGGAAATGTTTGCTAAGATGGAAGGCGCTCTCTATTTTGATTTTGTTTAGGGTATATATGTAACCTGCAGAGACTGGGTTTCCGGGTAGTGTGCCTGGCTGGGAATTGAACTCAGGCCTTCCCGCATGGAAAGCAGAACTATTACCACTAAGCTAAAAGGGAATTCCCTACTAACTCGGGAGTTAATAGACTACACATCGACTGCTTTATACACACTGCTACATATACAATGTCTGAAAATCATCTAGGAATTAAGATCAAACAACGATGTGACCAATCATATGTTATTGTACATCACTGTTTTATGATTTTTTTATAGCATATATAGCATCCAAAAGCATGCGAAAGTGGTAGAAGGGAATTTAAAAACAGTCCAAAATGGCCTCTAAACATGTGGAAGTTCACTGCTAAACCTCCTGTAGTTTACGAGCCTTTTCGAACAATTTTGGTCACTGTGCTTTAAGGTATGATTCATGCAAAATTATACCTGTCAACTCTCATGCATAATGCATGAGTCTCACGCATACTGCACATTTTCTCACGCATCACAAGAATATTTAAGTATGTCTTCTCGGATAAGGACTATAAACCGTAGGCCCAGTGTACACATACGGCATGTGTGCACTATAAAGAACCCAGTACACCATTCGAGACGAGTAGGGGGTTACCCCGATGTACTGGTTCATATATTACCCCTGCTGTGGACAGACGAATGGGCGCAAGTACAAGCCAGTACTTGCTGCATGACATGACGTGACCCTTAGGGGAGTAGAAAGTCATATGAATGTGTAACATCTAGTCCACAGCGCCTTGAGACTGTAAAGTATAAGGCGCTATATAAATCAAAAACTATTAACTATTAACTATTAATAAATATCGGACTTTACTGAAAATCTGAAAATAAGGCAACAATGGCATAAACGGTTCAGAACTGTAGCATAAAGAAAAACATGGAGAAAACAACATAGTGGCAACTACATAAGGTAAAACAAGCTGTAAATGTGTCAAAAAATGTTTGTTTTTTAGCTTGTCAAGAAATCAGATTAGGCACATAGTACCTGGGCTTGTAAAAAGTTGCCAGGTATACCAAATTTATAACTTACCTGTATAGAAAATATAATACATATTCCAAGCAATGAGATACACACCATCATGGCAGGTTTCAATAATTTTACATAAACTACGTCATTATCAGGTATTTCCTGATGACATAAGTTATGTTGGAATATTGAATCCTGTCACAATGGCATGTATCTCATTGCTTGGAGTATGTATTATAATTTCTTACTTGAAGTTGATTAGTGGACCTTTCGGATTACTGTATAGAACATACAAAGTATGTACTTGAGTATTATAAACTTCATGTTTAATCTTTGTGGTTAAAAATCATACAAACACAACAGCAGGAAAACTTGTCATTAGTAATATTGTCTTATTCATACGTGATAATTGCACGCACAGTACAAACTGTTGAACTGAGTGTCCATTCACGTGGTCTTAATTTCCTTTCGGACAACGACTACAACTTGATTGCTAGTTTTAACGGAAAGGCATGGACTTCTAATAAATACAATGAGACATTAATAGCTTGTTTTACATGGTTCAAATCATGATCTCCGTAAATCATATCCGTTTATATTATCAAGTATTTATGCATGTTTTTGTTTGAATACAGATCAATTTATATTTAAAATAGTGTCCATCATAAATAAACAAACTCAAAATATGATATGAACAAGACCAATGTTGTCATAGCTTTAATAGAAATCAAATACTGAATATTAAAATTAAACCATCTGGAAACAATATGGGGATATTAGTAGAGGCCCAATTGAATAGATTTAGCTTCAGCATTATTTTAGATCTTGAAGCTAGTGAATACACAATAGCGTTCCGCACTAGAGCTAAAAATAGACAATGTTTTATTATTTATTATTCCAAGCAGGAAATATGGACAATTTTCTCGCGCGAGCAGGCTAAGATATGCGAATCCCTGAGTGTAGGCCAAGCTTTCAAAAAATACAATAAATTTAAAATTTACTGTAAAACTACAACATTTTTATTAGATTGAGTACCATCAAAATATTTATAAAAGATATAGCTATACCACTGAGCAGTCAGAAGAAATATTTTTAATATTTTTGATTGAAAAAGGAAAATACGAAATCTAGGCTCCGCTGAGTGTTGAACGAATTTTGATCCATGCTGTGCGAACCGCGTAACTCTCAGCACGCTCTCAGTTTCTTTCATTCAACAAAGTTTTACAATAATTGTTGAAACACGAATAATAAGAGTGTCTACAGGCAAAAAATCCCACCTCCCCTCGACCGTCACCAACTTTTTTCATCTTATTTAAACTTAGATTCCCCATCAAAATCTAGGATGAATCACAAAAGCAACGGATACTCAAAATAAAGTTCAAGAATAGAAGATTATAATTGGATATTGTCCAGGCTATGAAATAACATTGGACTTCCACCTAGGCCAACTTAAGAATTGGCAACTCACATTTTTCATGCCTGAGGCAAATTCAATTTTAATCCATCTTGACAAATATTGATAATTAGGGCTTCCTTCTCAACATATACCTAGTTTTTTTAACTTTAAAAAAGTTGGATTAAAAGAAATTAATAGAATTTCATTTTAACAACTAAGGGTTCAAAGCACTTTAATTATTTTAAAACTATATTATTTTATAAAGGTTAGATTTAATAATTGTAATGTGTACAGTTGAATGTCCATGTGCGGACAACTCTCGTAAGCGGACACCTCGCATCAAACACTAATTCAAAGACCCGCTTGCGTTTGTTCTTCAAATCAGTGAATTTGGTACCTCTCGTAAGTGGGCACCTCCCGTAAGCAGACGCAGACACTTTTTGTCTAAAATTTAGAATTTTTTTATATGTTATATGTTAAACAAATCTTAAAAATGATAAATAAATATTTAATGAAATATTGAATATAGTGTCTAGAAATTTGTAGGGCTATTTGTGTTGAGAAAGCCGCAAAATGTGGGACATAATTACATATAGATAATTTAACATTTAATCTTCTATCAGCAGAAATTCTCCTAAGCGGACACCTCCCATAAGCAGACACTTTTCCCAGACACTGGGTCAATAGGATATGCCAAATTAAGCCACAATCGCACTGTTTTTAAAAAGGGATCACCAAGAAAACTGGTAACATTTAAAATGGTTAAATTTTACCATTGTTCGTACTTAGATTACTTGGCATGGTTAAGTTTACGCTATGGTAAAATTTGTAAAATAAACCATGTTACTCAAGGTCACAACTCCCAGGGGCGCCCAATTGACCAATTAAGGCCATTCTGTAATATGACTTGGGAAGATTACCCAAGTTGCACTGTTCGCATTGAACTTTCCTGCTTCTTAAACTAACCTGGTCAGTTTTCCTGGGCAGGTGGGACTCAGTTAAACTACTGTAACCACGCGGCATGGGTAAGTTTCCTTTTCTCCATGGATAGGTAAACTTCCTGTGCTGTTCACACTGGACTAATTATGGGAAAACTAGCCAGCGTGTCGGTTAGTTTTACCAAAAAAAAGTCCAGTGCGATTGTGGATTTAGTGATTGGGTAATCAATCTTTTTTTTAATCTGATCTTCACGTTTCTGAGCCTAAATGGCACCGCGATGATTTTTACTGGTATGCATGCTCATAATCATCAACATCATGCTTTGAAATGTGTTTGATTTTGTAATTTTCTTCTAAAACTCAGTTTGTTAACAAAAAACAGTTAGCCAAGCGGGCAAAACGTTTGACTTGTAATTTACAATGAAATTCAAACAAAGGTTGCCTTCAGAACAATGCAGAAATAAGCCCTTTTTCACAAGTTTTTGACCATTTGTAATTTTCTTCTAAAGCTAATTTTGTTGTCAAGCATAGTTGACAGATTGGGTAAAACAAATGACTTTTATCCTGAAATAAAATAAAACAATCAAACGGACTCTCAACTTTCCGAGCATCACCAAAAAACATCCATTAAATTAATCCTTTGTCCAAGCCTGAAGGCTCATAGGGCTCATTTCCAGTTTCAGTAGTGTGAAGTGGATGAGAGTATGATAATCCCCTTGAATGGAGCGCTAGCCCACCGCAGGTTACTTCCCAGCAATTTGCCGGTACCCGCCATCGTATAGCTGGGTAGACTGAAGCAATGCGAGTAAAGTGCATTGCTCAGGTGTACAAGCAACTGGCGTGAGAGAGTCTCGAACCACCGACCTCTCAATTGGGATTCTGAACCGCAACCGCTGTGCCAACTGCTCTTACTATTAAATTAATCAGAAAAAAATCATCAAAAAAGATCCATTATTTAATTAATTAATCAGACGGGTAGATATAAAGTTCCATCAAGCCTGCCCTTTGAAAAAAAACAACTCTGTTAACATGGTAGATAATGGTAGTTACAAGGTAGATAAGGGTAGTTAAATACTATAAATACTACCATATCAAAGGACACTATCAAGGATATGGTCAGCAATGCTCTACAAGTAAAACATAGGAAAATACAGCCATTATTTGGAATAAACCCTTAAGGCAGCAGACAGGGTAATTATATACTACATTACTAGGTAGTTCTTTGTGGTGCTAGGTAGATCTCCTTAGTAATTTAACATGGTAGATCTACCTAGTCAGAGGATGTTATTTTTTTCAAAGGGTGAGCTAAAAAGTACTCTACAAGTAAAAGATTTTTTTTTATTTTTTCCAGGATCCAGAATAAATATAGTTTAGAAATGATTAAGCGGGATACATGTTCTGTTTAAAGTTTTTGTATCTTGTGTCTGCTTCCCCCCAAGTTACGCCACAGAAGTGGGTTGGATTAGATTGTGAAAGACAAATGTGGTCATTCACCGTGAATTTCATGCAATTGAATTAAAAAGATCTATCTATTTAATTATATCAGAAAGTGAAATCATTAATACTGTACTAATTGAAAAGGTTGTTGTCATTTCATTGAATCTTCTTCAGTTTGTTGAATGCCAATGTAAAAAAAAAACCTCAGAGCCTTAGCTGAGACTACTAGAGAAAGTAGTCTCAGGCCTTGTTGAGTTTGTGGTAGAAATGTTTCTTCCTACTGTGGATAAAGGGTTTTTAAATAATTTACCCGGATTATGATAATAATCATGATGATGTTGATAATTATGATCATGTTGATGATTATGATATGCTGATATATACAAATGCCAAAGTAAAAAAACTCACAGCCTTATTGAGTTTGTGGCAGTAACTTTTCTTCCTACTGTGAGTAAAGGGTTTTAAATAATTTACCATGATTATGATAATAATCATGATGATGATATCGTCATGATTATTATCATAATCATGGTAAATGATCATGTTGATGATTATGATCATGCTGATATATACAATACCAATCAAAACCATTGAGGTGCCATTTAGGCACAGACAGGTGAAGGTCAGTTTAATAAAAAAAAGTGATCACCCAATCACTAAGTTGGCATATCCCGTTGACCCAGTGCCAAAAATAAGCTAAGTAGTTGTACCCCTTTGCGTTCCTGGAATGAATGGAGCAGCAAAATGAATGACAAAGCTTTTTTCAGAGGAAAAATCTAGGTCAACAAGATGTCTTGATAAATTGATTGAATTACAAAATATTTAAATTGCTGGGTTGGTACCAATAACTGACTTCAGGCCAAATTACAGGGTGATACCAAAGTGATGGCTTAATTCAGTTGTGGAGAGATTGATCATGAGGGAACAGTGTTTAACACATGATTAAGTATGATTCGATCTTACTATATCAATCGTTAGTATTTATTATTTACTGACAGACAGTTGTAAATAAAGGATGTACACAGATTAGAGAATGCATTATAAAATATCTGTTGTATGTAATAACAGTAATGAAGGCCATGTAAACACGGATAAGTGAAAAAATCATATTTCATAAATAAGACAGTGTTATGGATTTTAAAGATAAAAATGATAATCTTTATGACAATGAATAAGATAAAGATAATTACGATGATAATAATGATCACATTTTAATTCTGAGTGTTGATGTTGATTATAATGATTACAATGATAATGACAGTAATTAATGATTTTGAGTTGGCAAATTATAAATGATTAATATTAATAATGATGATGTTAATCATGATAACTATATGGAAGAAAATGATGATATGGAAAGTATAACTATGAAAACACAATAGCAAAGATGATACTAGGGATTGTACTCTCGATAATGACACTAACAATGATGATGATTTATGATAATGATGATGATTATGATGATGAAGATGATGATGATTATGATGATGATGATGGTGACAGTGATGATTATGATGATGATGATGATGATGATGATGATGACGATGATGGTGATGATAACAATTATGAATGATGATGATGATGATGATGATAACAACTATGAATGATGATGATGATGATGGTGATGATGATGATAATGATGATGGTGATGGTGACGATGAATGCTGATGACGATGATGATGATGATAATGATGATGATGATGAATGGTGATGATGATGATGATGATGAATGGTGATGATGATGATGAATGGTGATGATGATGACGATGATGGCAATGAATGATGATTATGATGATGATGATTATGATGCTGAATGGCAATGATGATGATTTGATGATGGTGATGATGATGATGATGATGATGCCAATAATTTGACAAAAAACCCTTAAACCTCCAGATTAGTAAAAAGGAAGCAATGTACGTCGACCCAGAGCAGTATAATCCAATGTGGAGTAGTACTGACGAGTGATGTCATCATGATAGTAGAAAAAATACAGAATTCAACAAGTTCAAATAAATATAATAATTAATTCACCCTACTTATTCAATTAGTCTAAACTCTTTAAAACTTATACAACTGGTTGTGAGGAAATTATAACCCAAACGAACTGCTTATGTATGGGCAGCAGAACGGAAAAAGGAGTACCGGTATATACTGCTAACTCATTTCCATGCTCTGAACTATGATATGAATAGAAGATGACCAGTGCAGTGGACATAGGATGTGGGATTAATCACAGCACCGGTCAGCTAAGAAAAACAGAAATAGCCGTCTTGATGAAACACATGATGTTTGACGCATCATCTAACGTCTTAAGTTTCAAATTGTTTTCACGTGATAATTATTTTTAACGATATACAGTTAACCTTTATAAAAAGCAATAAAAATATTAAGGTATACGTAACCGTTATGTGAACTTTAAGCTAAAAAAGTTTATTTAATGTAGGCCTAAAATTCTCGGTTTTTTTAATGGATATACAACTATATGCTATACAATTTCCATTTCGAATAAAAAGTGGACTTTCATAGACTTTTATATGTAAAACTCAGAGAGTACTATATTATTGTTTCCTATTTGCTATAAAGAGTTTGCAGTTCATAGCTGTAGGAGGCAACATACATACCAGTGGCAGATCTAGGAGGAGCAGGAACGTAGCTAGAAAAATCCAAGGGTGGGCCAGCAACAATGTAAGGGTGGGTGGCATGATGACAGTATTTTTACCTTTTTCAGAGGCTTAGGGTGGGTGGCAGGTTGAATTTAGGCTGGGTGGATGGCCTTAAAATAAGCTTTAGGGTGGGTGGAACAATTTTAGTTGGGATGGCCCTGCCCACCTCCGCCCTGCATAATTACATCCCTGGGAGAGGGTGTCCTATTATTTTAGCTCAGTGGTTTAGCTGGTGGTATGTGTTGTGAGCTGAACCATAGAGACTCGCTGGTCTCCGGGTCAATCAAACACCATTCCACTTTCCTTGTGTTTTAGATGGAAGGTTTAAATACAATTTAATAATGCACCATCTTTCGGATGAGGCGTTACTTAAGCCTTTGGTCTCATGTACAATATGGCTTATGTACACATTAAAGAAAGCAGTACCCTTTTCTGAAAAAAACTAGGGATTGTCTCCTGGTATACTGCCCAATGACCACCAGAAGGACACCACTGGAAATAAGTCCTCAGACTTTCATGGGTTATCCTTGGTGTCTCGCACATAAATCAAATAAAATTAACAGTTTAAATACTTATACCATGAGCATGTAAAGATCTTGGGAACCGGGAAGATGCCCTTCCCAGTGGGACATAAAAATTTCTGGACCCTCCATTAAAGAATTCATTCAGTACTAGCCTTATTGTAGTAGAAATTGATCAATTTGTCCCTTCTTAACTGCTCACCGTGTTGTCTCTTTGAGAGAAAATAACACCCTCTGACGAGGTAAATCTACTATGTTAAATTATTAGGGAGATCTACCTATCACCACAGAACTAGCTAGTAAAGGTAGTATATAATTACCCTGTCTGTTGATTTTATTAATGCCTTAAGGGTTTATTCAAAATATTGGCTGTATTTTCCTATGTATACTTGTAGAACATTGCTGACCATCCCCTGACATGGTAGTACTGTACAGTATTTATATGGTTAACCCTGTTAATTACACTTATCTACCTTGTAATTACCCTTATCTACCGTGTTAACAGAGTTATTTTTTTCAAAGGGGTGTACTTATTGGCAGTGAGGATGTTTTCACAATTAGAATAATTTAACTTTTTTCTCCAATCAAAGTTTCATCTTTGGAGTTGTTAAATAGTGTTTATTTCTTGCTACTGTTCGCTGATGTTAACAAATTCTCATAAATCTCGTAAATTTGATGTTTCATTAATGGATTTATAATGAGATTATGTAATGATGAAGTTAGCAGCAAATCTTTCCGCGTTTCAATATATGCAACTTTAAAATAACACTTTTAACAATATCTGACAATGTTTGTATTGCGACAAATGACCTGGCCAGTTTATGTCAACAGTTAAGTATCTATAAACAAGGATGTTGCGTTATGTGAAAAACCAACAGGGAGGTATTTGTACCCAAGGCAAATCATTTTCTTGTAAATGTGTTAATTCACTTTCGCAGCAAACACCTATCCACCGTTGACGCATCTCGGGACATCTTTCGTTCTGTAATGGCTACTTCCTCATTCATGTTTCTTTCCAAAATAAATTTCACACACAAGTTAAACAAGTTAAAGGTGAAGCATGATAGCGTAATCAATCATAATTGGTTAGCTACTCATTTCGTTTTATCTTTAAATATTGTACTTCCATTTCATCTATGATCTTATATTTATAGGATTAAATAATAATATTAATAATCATAAAAAATAAGCATCATAAAAAAACACTTTTCATTTTTACAATATATCAATTAAAACTAATTAACTAATTAATAGTAATTGCAAAAAGTATACATTAATTCAAACATTAATTTAATTGGTTATGTTATTATTAATTTTTTAACACTTGAAAGTATTGACATTTATAGGTCTCGTGACATTGAGTAAAAATGTACCATTCAATGATACAATTACCAATACTCTTCAACATCGATTCAGCTGTTGACTGTCCTTTTTGATATCTATCTATTCCATTACTGTCACATCCAATCTTTATTACTTTAAAAAAATTAACCTTTACGATTAACAAAAAAAATTATAACACAGCACTCTTGTACCAACAATGCCCATCCTCGAATATGCCTGCCAGGTATGGCATAGTGCTATTACCTGGAAAATGGCCAACAGCATTGAGATCATCCAAAAAAGAGCTTGTCACATAATGTTAGGTACTGCCTACATTACTTATGACAACGCGCTACAGGTTACAGGGTTATCTTCTCTCGTGGCAAGGAGGGAGACTCTTGTATTGTCCTTCGGTAGGAGATTACTAACATCTGCTTACTTTGCCGCAATCAGAAGAGAACCCTTAGGTCTAATACTGCTAGTAGGGCTATGCTTGAGGTCCCCAGGTGTAAAACTGAGAGATAAATCAAAGGTCTGCTATACCTACTATTGTTAATATGATCAATAGTAACGGTTAAAATTCATCAACAAATGCTATATTTTTTTTTAATTGTAAACCGGAGTTTTTAGATATTTTTGTATTTTTTTTTTTATCCAAATTTTTAATCTTATACATCAAATGTTAATAATAATGATAATTTATGATTGTGGTAATGATGATGATAATGAACATAAATGATTATGATTATGAAGACTATAGTTAATGACTTCTTAGATGGTAAATAGATTAGATTAGCCTTAATAATGGGGGTAGTATTAATGGCAATGATGGTGGTGGTAGTTGTAATAATAATAATTTATAATTTTATGGTCAAACCTATATTTAATACTGTGCAATTTTAAAATTAGCCTTATACCATATATTTTATTGAATGTGGATATTTTTTAATTGTTTATATATATTTTTCTATACTGAAAAATCAAGAGACAGAACCAATATACATAACAATGCAAGCACCTTACCAATTTTCAACACTGACCGTGTCCAGGGCAACTTATAGGATGTAACCACTGGGACACTTGTCCCTTTTCCATCACTCAATAAATAAAAAAATATAAAAAGGGATGCTGTAGTGCCAACACCGCAATACAAGCATCATACCAATTTTCAACACTGACTATATGCCCACGGCAACTTAGGACCTCACAACTGGGGCTCTGCCCTTTTTCCATCAATCAATGAAAAAAATGAATAAAATTATCTGTAGATTTGTTTCTTCAGTGTAAAATAATTGCGTGAACAAGTACACCCCCATCCCCGGTTTGGCAAGAAATGTGAGCGCTGATGGAATGATTGATTGACTGATTTGTAGACTTATTTTCACTAATGATAAGAACACAAAAATAAGCCTAAAATTTGTAGACCTTTTCCCTAAACACCTGTTTATTTTTAATTGGAAGATGGTTAGCAGTATTACAAGTCTACGACGATGCATGATGTTGTTCTATGATAACGTAAGCATAATATTTTAAACAGGTTTAGATTTTTTAAGTGGCTTGATTTTAGATGACCATCAGGAAAAGGGATATTTTAAAGATTTTTTAGCTGAATCATGATTTGACCGTTAAAAAAAGAAAAAAAAAATCCCCTGTCATGCTTGTGTTTTTGATAATTTTTTTAAACCCTTGTGTAAATATTTACATTGCAATGAGGAGGGGGTAATTTAATACAATTGTTAACACAGCAGGTGTTTTCTTTACACTTAGTTGTAGATATTTATCTTAGATTTAAATTTGATTATGATTTATCTAGATTGATTTATTATTTTGATTATTTAATTGTAAATGTCTAGTCTTACTGGCTCTTTAAAGTATAAGATTTTAATTAATGAGCATTGTTGTGTTCATTAAATATTTTATGTTCTTGTTGCAGAAACAGTTGGCGCAACGGTGGCGTTTCGGACTTCCATTTACAGATCGGTGGTTCCAGGCTCACTCTGGTTGTTTTTTTTTGTTGGTTGGTTGGTAAGAAACTTTATCAACATTGTTTCTCTCCACCCAGCAGTATAAGTGGGTACATGGGAGGTACAAATGCTATATGCGCTGATAACAGCTGCAACATTATTAAATATTTTACATGTTGGTTTATTTGTATGTTATATTGAGGGCCCTCAATGATCAGTTCCATCTGAAACTGGATAGGTCACCCTCTTTAAATAAGGTAATAAATAAACATTATGGAAAAATCTGTATTCCATGAGTGCTTGTTGTAATGACTGGTGTAATACAGTAATTGTGGAGTGCTTAGTAAAGTGCTTATATAATGTAAATGCCACATTATTATTTTTATTACTATTACTATCACTATCAATATCATTATCATTGTCATTATTATCATTTAATTGCAATGAATATTTACTTCTCAGAACATTTTACACATACTACTTGGGTACTGTAGTTGTTATCTGTGGCATACATTGTATTTTATTTGATTCTACCATTTAATAATGTAATATTACCCACTGTTTATTGGCTCAAATTCTGTCCATAGTCACTAAGTGCAAGCTCGGTGGTCTAGTGGTACAGATGCCAGGCTAGCTACCTGGAGATTGTGGGTTCAAAAACTTCAGATAAAAATGTTATTTTAAATGTTGTGCTTACTTGCATCAAATTTGTGCAAAAATTACTTCAAATGAAACCACATTCTCACATTTCTATGTGTATTATAAATGATTTAATTTTGTGCTTATCATGATCTTGACACAGCAGGACTCATGTAGTATTAAACGCCCTATTGCCAGAATCAGCAATGATATCCAATTTCAAATTTTTCAAATGTACTAATACTGTTATTAACCTTAAAAAATACTAATTGCTAAAAATCCATCAATCAGCAACTAAGCAGTATTTGAATAATTTCCTCACAGACAAAGCAAGAAATAACAAAATGAACTTATAAATAAGGCAACACTTGAAATGTCTACTGCACTTCTCACAATGATGTAAAAACTTAAATCCCACTAAAGTAGAATAATTGAGAATGTTAAACACTCCCTTAAGTCAGAGGATATGTCTAGGCCCCTATATACCTAAGAAATAAAAGTAAGAAGGTTGGTCTGAATCGATAACACCTGCTTACAATGGATCAAGAGCCTAGACACTATGAAATCCTAGGCTTAGGAAATATATACGATGCAAATGGGTCAAATGCAACTTATGAAATTAATTATTATTTAATGAAATGAATGTAATTCGTCATAGGAAGAACAAACAACAACGAAAGCAAATAAAATCTGTTTTATACAAATTTCTGTTTGATGGGTTTGGAGAGTTGTGCGTGTCGTTTTGATGGAGACTGACGTTTTTGATTTTGTTAAACGTCTCTTACTGACACACGTCTGTCAAACAACCTGTGAAGTGCTCTCGTTTTTGAGAGATGAGCTAACAGATTCTGATGATAAGATAAATTTAGCCCTGGAGTGAGGCCAATGGTCAATATTGAAAGTTAGAAAATCTTGAATATAAAATTATAATTTTCTCGATTTTTTAATTATCGATTAATTTTTATTTATTGCGATTATACGATCATTACAACAAAAACAAACCAGTTTTAATGATTATAAGAGAAATTAAACAATATAATATAAATTAACAATAAAATAAAACATATTTGATTGATATAACTTCCATGAGTAATCCATGGAATATCTTTTTCATTTTACTTTTTATATCAATTGTATTTTACAGTACTATATTTGTGAACTTCCGAATAAATATCAAATCGAACCTTAAAAATCCAGAATTACCTTGTCATCAAAGCCTATCCTTCATCAAGTGATTAAATTATGTATTAATTAATGTTAATTATGTATTAATTAATGTTACTTGTATAACATACATTTCATTCATTTTCATATATTTTTGTTTTTGGTTGAGTTCTAATTGAAATGGCCCAATATTTAATATTTTTAAGTTAATTCAAAATGATAAAAGAGCTTTGGATATCTAGCTTGGAATTCGCTTCCCAATTGGCTAAAAAGAACCAAAAGGTACTGGGTGTGGAAAACAGGATTTCTTGCCTCAAAAAATACATCCACTCATAGAAGCCTATAATGAAGAGAGACTACCTAATGTGGCTATAGAGGTCGCTTAGACCAGTCTAACTTCAGCTTGAGACGTATAGAAAGATTTGAAAATATTATATAAAGAAGACATAGACTATGTTTATTTTAATGTAAATATATAAATAAAAATGTAATATATGTAACTAAACTAAATATTATTAATCATAAAGTTATATTATATCTACAAATAAAAGGTAATTACAAAAATTTAATCTACATAAAAATCCTGAGTATGGAAAACTTAATTATTTATCAATGTAAAGTAAAAATTTAACAATAATTTTTTTTTCAGGAAGAGAATTATCAAGTAGAAACTGATTAGGGAATGTAGGCCACTTGGAATAATCGTGTCGTTTAATGAACAGTTGTTACAACGATCTCAGTGGACAAGAGGTTTTAACCTACGGTTCCACGTTGTACCACTGGTGCCCGACAAAGCGAAAGTCATGGTAAATGAATGATGGGCTTCGTGAAAGCTGCGGGGAATAGTACGCATGTTTGTTTGTGTGCGGGTGTTCTGTAATTTTTGTGGCGGAAAGATTAAAATTATCTCTTATAGTTCCTGTGTTGGCAAAAGACAGACGATGTTGAGTTTTTCATGTGGGTTTCTGTATTGAATGTCATATAGTGAATGATTTGTTTATGTTTTTGGTTATAAAAAATGATATAAACTGAAAATTATAGCCTACTTATACATTTCAAATCTTTGAATAGACACCATACTGAATGTTGCATTTATTTCATAAGAACAGAATATTGCATGAAAAGTTAGTTAAATTTTGATTAAATATTATATGTTCCAGTGACTTGGAGGTAATCATGTGGAACACGCTATCTGGGACTACAAACTTGTGGAAAGTTTGTTTTTTTTTTAATCTTGAATTACAATGTGTTGGAAAAACTAATAAAAAATTAATAATTAAAAAAAAATATAAAATGATATAGGTTTATTGTATTGCTTTAATTTCGAGGGTTTTTTTTAAGTCGAATCTCCAATATACTTTATTTAGGAATAATTACAATTACTTTAATGCTGCCTCATATATTTTGTATGGCATCATTATTTACTATAAAAAGGATATTTGTTGGCATACATATCACATCTCTACAAAGTTATATTGTACTTTAGAAACACAGCAGCATCTATAAGGCCGGACAAATTTTGTTGTGTTTCCCAAGCCTGACCAAGTCTTGAAACCAGGATGGACACTTTAATTTTTTTTTAAATTTCATATCTTCCAAGTTTTTGATTAAATACATAAAAATAATAATAATAATACAAAGAAAATTTTAATATATTAAGTTATTACTAAAATGTTAAGAAATGCATAAAATTGTCCCCAAAAATATAGGAAATAAAAATCACAGAACACAATAAAAAGAATACTACCAACAACAAAAAAATCCCAATATCCCAACCCAAATTAAGTTATTACTAAAATCCTATGAAAAGCATAAAGTTGTCCCCAAAAATATAGGAAATAAAAATTGAAGAACACAATAAAATGGTACTATACTACCAAAAAAAAAAATTCTAACAGAACCAACCCAAATTTTTAAAAAAATGATGTGGCTGGGAAACACAAAGATTCTTGTTTAATTAGCGTATCACTCCAGTTGTATGGTAACATATTCAGTTACTACAAAAGCTACGCACTATTATGACATATAGTACTCTAAGCAAAAAGGTATTTTTTTGTTTGTTTTTTTCATCCTTCAGAGAAGATACAGCACAGAACTGACGTCATCCATCGGCATGTGATCTCAGGCAGATGAAATTTAAAAGTGAAATCTTGAAATTTATCCAAACAAAAAGTAGCATCTTCGTACGCGGTAATGTCAATGATTTCCTACCAACGCGAAACATCTCTACAGCTGTTCGACAATAAATTTCCCAAAAATATTTCATTTTCACTTTTCCCCCCTTGATTCGCCCCATCAGCTTCATCACAGGAAGCAATGAGTGAATCTTCAATAGTCGGTTGCGTTACATCATACTTAACGTTTTCAAGAAGCCGTCTGCTTTTCATAATGAAGTCTTAATTTAGGCTACTTAATTAGGAAATGAATAACTAGAAATCTGAATAATTGAAAGCAGTATTAAAAAGGCTTTGCTATCTTGGCTCATAAACATTCTAATCGTTTATGACTTAAAGGACTCATTAAAGTCTCAAATTAAACTGTTTCTTCAAACTGAAATTTTCAGGAACTATATGAAGTCACCATACTTCAAGTATTTTCTAAAACACAAAGTTTATACTGTAAAACCCTTTATTTTCGCAGCCCTAAATTTACGTGATTTCATGATTTGAAACATTCCGAAAAACCTTTTATTTTTGCGATGGGACGTTTTAATAAATAACATTTTCGCAATTTTTACCATTTTTAATGTTGCAAAATGACCGTTATTTTGTTTATTTTTTGGATGAAGACGATTATGAAATTTGTCCATAATGACAACGCCCGATCCACCTACCTCTTATGAATTATCTACAGATATGTCTAGCAGATCTCGCGATCCTTCTGTGTTACCTACATCGAATCACTAGGTCCAACCAAAGTAGGCTAGCGCTGGCCTAACCTAGGTATTCTCCTATGTATACTTGTAGTGCATTGCTGACCATATCCTTGGTAGTATCCTTTGATATGGCAGTTTTTATAGGGTTAACCCTGTTAACTACCTTTATCCACCTTGTCACTACCATTATCTACCATGTTAACAGAGTTATTTTTATCAAAGGGTTGGGGATTAATGAATATGTTGATTTACTTGATCTAGTCTCTTTCAATTTGGAATAGGGTACAAAACTGGTACTCTACTCTACTGAAAGCTAATTCAATGATAAACAATGAATTTGATGTTTATTAGAGACAGAGACAAATACAAGAAAGAGTAAGGAGAGAACGAGTAACGAGTTAAAGTTAATAGTTTTTGATTTTATATAGCGTCTTATACTTAATAGTCTCAAGGCACTGTGGACTAGATGTTACACATTAATATGACTTTCTACTCCCCTAAGGGTCACGTCATGTCATGCAGCAAGTACTGGCTTGTAACACCTACTCGTCTCGAAAGGTCTACTGGGTTTTTTATAGTGTACACTGGGTCTATGGTTTATAGTCCTTATCCGAGAAGACTTGTTCCACCACCAGAACCATGGTGCGAGTGGGCCTCAAACCCATGTTGTTGTTATTGCTATGGTTCACGGTTCCCCTGCCTTAACCGCTCGGCCATGCTACGCTATGTTGATTTACTCAGCCTAGTCAAGTTCAATTAGGAAACAATTTCGTAGTCGGTAGTCATACACAAATTACTGAAAGCCTACTAATATGAAAGAACTATGATGTTTAATACAGACAGATAAATAGAAGAGCAATTGACAGAAAGAAAGTTAAATCACGAGACTGAAGACTAGATCCAGCTGTGTGGCTTTTTTTTACATTTGTATATTACGGTTATCTGTTTAGCATTCTGATGTCTCAATTAGTTTCAATTTCTCTCAATGCAAGGCCATACATAGATAAAACAGATAATACCAAATAAATCAAACAAATTCCTATATATATTACAGTATTGATGATATTATGTATTTGGCTATTAATCATAGTTAGAACTTGAAGGATTTTTTTTATGTTTTTCCAAGGTTAAAACAACTATTTATATAAAAAAGTTTAAATGTGGAAAGTTAATATATAGTCTATTATAAGCTTTTGGTAATTTTATAATAATAAAAAAAAGTATAATGCCTACTACAAGCAATGAGATACACACCATCATGTCATGTTTCAATATTTTCATATAAATTATGCAATCAACATTTATTATGTAATTATCAGAAATGAAATTTCAAATATACAATATTTTTCAGTATCACCCTCGAAGGGAATCAATATAAATTATGGTAAGTTAAAGTGAGATATGCAGGTACTGTTATTGTTGTACTCATGTACCACAAATTTCAATTTAGACAAACTAAACTTTAAATTGTATCATAATATATGTACTCATTATGTTTTAAAAATAATAGATTATATGTAATATAATGTAATTTGATTTATATAGCACCTTATACAGTAGTCTCAAGGCACTGTGGACCAGATGTTAACACATTCATATGACTTTCTACGCCCCTAAGGTTCACTTCATGTGCTGCTCCCCAATACAGGTGCTCATCCATCTGTCTACGTCAGAGGATATATAGACCAGTACACTGGGGTAACCCCCTACTCATCTCGAAAGATGTACTGCGTTCTTTATAGTGCACACGAGCCGTATGTATACACTGGGCCTACGGATTAAAGTCCTTATCCGAGAAGACTTGTTCCACCACCAGAACCATGGTGCGAGCGGGCCTTGAACCTATGCTGTTGTTATTGCTATGGCTCACAGTTCCCCTGCCTTAATCGTTCGGCCATACAACTCGCACAATATATAGTAATCTAAATATAACACACCTATAAAAAATGTACAAATTATAAAAATAACATACATATGATAAATTTAGCCATAGCTGTAATGTTATAGTAGTGAAATAGAAATAGGAATACTGTATCTAGTTACACCTGTGGAGGCCAGGTGGACGATACGGTATTTGACAGTGAATTTAATTGTTGGTGAATAGCGAAAGTGGTTCAAGGTAATATGAGTGTTAACAAGGAATAAACGAATCATTCTTGTCTTATATTAACCACCTGACGATCCTGACACCTGTGTCCCTATCAGATAGAAACAGATAATTTCTCTGTTAATTATAAATGGCAATCACCTTCTGAGCATCTGTCATGATATTAACATACAAATTTCTATCTTGGTATCAAATGTACCATCATAACTTTTTATATCACTATGAACTAGTGGGAACTACTAATAAAATAAAAATAAAATTATTCTAAATCTAAAACAATTTTATAGTATAATGATATTCGAGTACTGTATACTGTACATTATAATAATTAAGGTAATTTTTTTACTTGATTTCGTTTTTGTGAGACACCAAGGATAACCCACGAAAGTCCGAAGGGAGGTCCTTCTGGTGGTAATTAGGATATACATCAAGAGACTCTACTCTTTCTGAATAGTTTACAATGTACTTTAGCATGTACATGAGCCATGTTGTACACAAGACCAACTGCTTAATGTCTCATCAAAGACATTTACTTGCTTTTAAATTTGTTTTGTATTTGTTATTTTCTTATAGAACAATGTTGTATTGTCAACTCATTTCACTCGTAAAATGTTTAACAATTTAATTAATGCGCAGGTTCATTTCAGGAAATTATTTTAAAAAAATTGTTTTAAAATTATCAAACACTCACTGACTTTTCTGAGAGTCATAAAAAGTGATCCATGCCGTACAATTATCCCTTTTGCACTGCAAAACAAAAAACAATTCCGGGACGACCCCGCAACAATTGTGGAACGAGTTTCCATTTACACCGGATAAGTTATTGCGGGATGAATCCCGTTGAACTACAGTGAGTCCTTTTACACTGCTCTAAACCGCCGAGTCGTGACTGTTCAGCAATGTTTACATAATAGCGCCCCCAAACACATAGTTAATTGTTATTAATGGTACTTCAAACTTACACAGATTACATGTAAAATTACACAGGTTTTTCTATTAAATAGTATACTACAATCATATATATTATAAAACTAACATACAAATAAATTATTTTATATTAAATATAATGTTGAGTAAAATTTATTGCCTAGTGAAAAAGAATGTTAAACGATTCATTCCGGAATTGATCGAAGCTGAATGCATTCCGCTTCAATGTTGCAGGACAGTCCCGGGACGCTTCACCCCGTAATTGACTTTTTACGCTGTTTACACTGCAAATTGATCCCGGGACGCACAATTACGGGACAATTCCGCAATTGTGTTGGCAGTGTAAAACGGGTATTAATAAGTTACTTAATCAGACAGGTCGTTCTAGAGCTTCTTCAGCTGAAGATAAATATTTATTCTTTAAAGGGGCATTCCATTCTAAATCAACCCCAAAAAATTATTTATTTGAAAAAATGGGTCTTTAAGATAAAAATGAAACAGTCTGTTGCAGTAATACTCTATAACGTTATGTCTAAATAAGTTTTTTTTTTCTGGGAATTCTTGGACCCTAATCCAGGATAATCTAGCTTGATTCCGTTTGATCATGTCCGTTGCATTGTGTCGTTAAAATTCATCCTTATTCATAACTCACTAATCCTCTTCATTTGCATAGTTGTATTCATTTTGATATCGGTGACATTCGTTTTGATCTTCTCGCATTATTATCATTAAAGCGTGGATTCACCATACATTGTGGCGAAAATTGTACTGGAAAATACATGTCTTCTGCTGTTTAATAACGGTAAATAAATAGCCTTATGCAGTTGTAGTGCTGTTAGTTTTCTTGATGGTCAGTACTCTAATAGCCTCTCTTGAATGTTATTGAGGTAAATGGTCATTTCTAAATTTGTGTGAATAAATGAATAAATAATAAGAGTATAAAACAAATTTATTACATTTTTATGGACACTTTGTCCGAGTTAATTGTTATTCATTGTCAGTTAGTCGTATAATTGTCTTTTTTTATATTTTAATTACTATTATTGTTTTGTTTAATCCGCATGCTGTAGTGTATGTACTCAAAGAATTTAATTTTATTGTTTTTTTTACAGGAGAAATTTTAGTAAAATTGTTTTCATAGGACAAAGAACCTGCATGCTGTTTTGTTTGCCTATTGGCAATGCACTTTAGGGGGTTCAATTAAACATCACTGACTACCAGACGCTACCACTCGCAATCACAAATTATTTATCATTACTATTTACAAAAAACAAAAAAAAAATGTCAGGAAGCAGAAATTTAGTTATTTTGATCATACAGTAAGACATGATGGTTTGGAAAAAAGTTCTTGAGGCACATATTCCAGGCAAGAGAAGCAGAGGAAGGCAAAGATGTAGATGGGATAGAACTGTGGAAGAGGCATTGGTTCGATGGTAAAGGCAACAATGACTGCAGAGAAAAGACATTGATGCAGTGTGAGAGGAGCTAGGCTCTGAGGAGAGTATGCTGTGATGATTCTGATTTTAATTATATTATTCATTGCGAGTGGTTGCACATGGTAGTGGTGTCTATTAGGAATCCTCAAATGAAACCAATACTGTAAATCATTAAACAGGCTCTGAAAAATCTCGTCTTCAGTGTGGCATTCATTTGAGAGTGGCACTTATTTAAGATCAGTGATTAACTAAAGTGTAAGGGATTGTGCTTTCCATACATATTTTGACTTCTGAAAGGGCCTTGTAACTTTCTGTCTGGTTCCTGAAAGCCCCAGAAATAATTAATTATTCATCAATGATCCTTTAATTGCTTGGTTTGTGGACTCCGTTGGACTATTTGTCATACTTTGTTTAAATTCTCCTCCAGATGGACTAGTAACACCTATTTTAACCAAATCAACTGTATATATTTATATATTTCATATTTTTGAGTGATATGTTAATATACATCTTTATAGTGATTTTTAATTAATGTATATTTAAGTGTGTATCTATCACTCTTGTTGGCGGAGCGAATTCTTTCAGCAATTAATTTTTCTTTTATTTTATCCATCTACCGCCAAGGATCTTCTGTTTTATATTTGTGTAATTTTATTGAAATGAAATGAAATACGACAGCAGGCCAATTCAGACTGAAAAAAAGTATTTAAACCACAGCCAAATATTTCTGTGGAAATATTTTGGTTATTTTTTACTGTTGACATGTACACTGTAATTGTGGCAAAATGAGAGTATAGCTTAGGAATGAAAAGACCCTCAAATACACTTACTAACAGCATAAAATTAGACTATGGCTGCTGCTACTGTTATGACTTCACAGACTAGCTGGTAGCTTTAAAAAATCGTTTTAGCAACTACTGATGTCTTATATGTTGACGGAAAGGAATATGTATTTTTTAGTTAAATTAAAGTCCCACAATAAAATAAAGGACTACTTATCAATACTATTCTTGTAATCTTCCGAATAGCCTTTCAGTAGATCTATAAAACTATTTTAAAACAATGTAAGGGTCACTTTTACATTGTTTTATTTAATTTTGAGTTTGTAACTTTGTTTAAATGATGTGTAATTTCAAACATTTATTTCTAACTTTCAGTATAAATCTGTAGTACCTATATTGAATAAACGATAAAAAGAATTTATCAAATTGAAAATAGGGATATTTTTTGCATAATGACAAATGACAATAGACTAAACCTCTTTTCTTTAGGTTGAAGAATAAACTTGAAGGGGACGAGAGCAGTCCAGATAATACCCAACCATACCAAGAGCGACTGAAGGCGTTTCTCCTGAACAAATACTCAGCACCGTTAAATGGAATAGAGTTTGGCGTGTATCAGCAGCGTGTATATTCCGGACGTTACCCTCGGTGTAATTGGTTCTATGGCGGTGGAAGGGACAGGGGAACACAACCAGAAACCTATATGTACCCCTACAGCGGTATACCCTTAGGCTATACGCATCATCGTAATGGTGTCCGCGGCCTAACGATGAATAGTAAACCAGTGAAGAAGCGTGCTATTCAAGCATGGCGAAATGGTGATATGACAAATGAATATAGTGTCTATCAAGAGGCAAGTAGTTATTTTATACTATACTTCACCTCTCTCTCTCTCTCTCTCTACCTGTATGAACACTTTCACAAATTTTGAGAATTGACCATGAAGTGTTGTCCAAGCCTAACCAACCCAACATTTCAGGATTGGCCTTTTTTTATGTTTCAATTTCCTGATTATTTTGCTAAATACATGCATTTATCCGTAAAATTGTAATAAATACATGAAATTGTAAAAAAACGAAATACTTAAAAGGCTGTTTTCCACTAGGCGAATTTATTCATGCGAATCAAACATTTTCGCTTATGGGCATGCGCAGTATGTAGCTTTGCAGTTTAAAATTTAACTGTGCATGCCTATGAGCAAAAATTAGCGTATCGCACAAATAAATTCGCCAGTTGAAAACAGCCTTTAAGTTTAGTAAATTTTAAATATAGGAAATCAAAAATTTGTGTATTTGAAAATAGAGGAATAGGTCCGTGCAAAAAAAAATTATCAACCAGCCAACCCAGATTTTTAAGTATTGGGGCTTGCCGTGTATGTCCAACTAAGTCAATATTTGAATTTAAAAAAACTCAGTGGAATTTCAAATTGTGTTTAATCTGGAGCAGGAGTTGGGATACATGGGGGAGTTGTGTTTAAATGGTATTATGGCACTCCCCTCTCCCAAATTATATTGCAAGAAAAATATGACATTTAAAAAGAGTACAGTTTATGGGTGTAACTGGCTACCAATTTTTTGTAAATTGGTACCTTTCATGCTCCATACCTCCAAATGCTAAATCTTGCATCCCCAAAATCTTGCATCCCCCTAAATCTTGCATCCCCCAAAATCTTGCATCCCCCTAAATCTTGCATCCCCCAAAATCTTGCATTCCCCTAAATCTTGCATCCCCCTAAATCTTGCATCCCCTAAAATCTTGCATCCCCCTAAATCTTGCATCCCCCTAAATCTTGCATCCCCCTAAATCTTGCATCCCCCAAAATCTTGCATCCCCCTAAATCTTGCATCCCCCTAAATCTTGCATCTGCTTTATTTTATAGTAACAACCTTTAATCAAGATAAAATGAATTCCAGAAGAAAAAAATTTCAGTAACATGTGTAAAATGCAATGTTTCATGTGGTTGTGCTAGCTATTATTCAGAATATAATTTTAATGGTAATTTTTGTTTTCAGCATTGTTTATCAATAAATGGGGGCTGGCATATGGAACATAATGATCGTCCAGACGGCAACAGGATTCCGGATAGTACAATCACATGGTCGCCCTCTAGTGTCAGCGAATGCCCAAGTCAAACAGACAGTGAGGTTGACTCGGATATCAATACAGGTTACTCGCATGCAACACCCGAGATTGATGCCAGTTTTTACGGGGATGAGAAAAAAAAAAAACGTACAAAAAAGAAACAACTATCTGTTGTACTTGACCGGATCAGTGTGAATAAAGCCGAGAAACAAAAGGGGAACCAGGAACTTGTAAGAATACCTGGCTTAGGGGTTGCATCGGAAAGGAAACCCTCACAACAAATTCAGCCAATTATTCTAGATTTTGAGGTACCATTACCTAAAGAATCCTTACCAACAACACAAACAAACAAAGAAGATGGTTCTTTAAAACGGTTTCAGGATTCGTCAGAATCACATTCATTGTCAGATGAACCATCAACTAAAAAACAATGTAATGAGCAATCTACGAACTCTTCAAAAGAAAGTGAAAAACCACCTACAGAAAAAGACCAGGTATTTGTTTTTGCTTAAATTACTATTTTTATACTGTGAAACAACTATTAAGAAAATGTCATCTCATTTGTTCACACCCACACACAAGTTTAATACAATGTTCTCTTAGTTTTTACTTTCGGAAATAAATTAATACTAAATTAAGATTTTTAATCACACACTGCAATATCTGTAGTTTCAGAGGCACCATACAAAATAAAATACGACAAATTAATACAAAAGTATATTGCATACTCCAAGCAATGAGATACATGCCATCGTGACAGGATTCAATGTTTCGACATAAATTATGTCATCATCAGAAAATCATCATTCCTAATGATGGCATAATTTATGTCAAAATATTGAATCCTGTCATGATGGCATGTATCTCATTGCTTGGAGTATGAATTATACTTTCTTGAAGTTGATTAGTGGACCTTTCAGAAGAATTGATACCACCATGCAAATAAGTGTAATTGTGCTCTCACCACAAGATGAGTCTCATGGTAGGAAATTCCAAAATTGAGTTATTGGTACTTTCTAATAGAGCAAAATATAAGCTGTAATCTACATTTTACATGACATTCCTGGGATAAGTAGGTCCGAAGATATGAACATTTTAAATTTTCATGTATGGAAACACAGTTTTGAGAAAATCGTCCATAAAGCAATCCAAAAATAAACAATTAAAAGACGATAAATCTCAGAAAATCTGCATGAAGGATGAGTTCCTGCATGAAAACAGACCTAAAAAGTATATTATAGTGAAATATAAGTACAATTGTACTCATAATTGATTATAACTAAATTTCTCAAAAATTTGAGTTCAGATATATTTTGGTGATTATCTCAATTTGATGTCACCTACGATGTGACTCAATTTGTGGTGAGAAATCACAATTACTCATAAAGGGATTGGCTTAGTGCAGCTGGCTAGACTGATGGTAGTCGCTGTGTTATACACTGAACCATCTTGACTCGTCGTTCCCCAGTTTGACAATGGCATTTATCTCAGTTGATTAAACTTGTGATAGTCACTGTGTTATGGTTTGAACCATGGATATCCCAGTTTAAATACATGTTAATAGTCAGCTGTCTTTCGGATGAGTCCTTAAGCTGTTGGTCATACATGCAGCATAGCTCATGTGCTTGTTGAAGATGGCAGTACACTCTTTGAATAAGAGTAGAGATTGTCTCCTGGTGTACTGCCCAATCACCACTAGAAGAATCCCACTGGAAATAAGTCCACTTTAGATGTTTTTTTAGGTTATATTTTATTGAAGTATTTAAATCCAACAAATGGTATTTGTCCCCATAGCTGTACAGCATTTCAAAAGTATAAACAACAATTAACATAATTTCACACACTAATTTTCATAGTTGTCACATTACATAGAGAATAATAATTAAAATTTTGGCGGCAAAATTGTGATTTGCCAGTTTATGATAGGGGCGATGGTATGGTTCACGTTATCCTGTAATCACATCCAATATAGAGTAGATGATGCACGACCATACAAAATCATTTTAGTGATTTATCTTGTTGCTTTTTTTAATCAAGACAGGAAATTCTGAATGCCCAAGGTACTATCATGTAATGATATATTTGATTATTTATAACTAAAATACGTCTTTAAAATTAGTTATTGTGTTCATATATTTTGTTATGATTACCAAGGCATATTTAGCATTTTGGAAAGAGTGAAGCTTGTCAGTCAACGGTCCAAACCAAGTACCCTCTTTTTTAACTTAGTTAAATGAAGTACATTTAAGATTCAAAAATTATTTGCTACATAGCATTTTGTATTGAAATTCTTAAGTGTAATACTGGTCTGCCATGTTTAGTTAATATAGAAGATAACATTTTCAATCACAAATCCAGGGGGTTTAACAAGGTTCCATGGCAAACTCTAAAATGATTTTAAGGGTTATCCCCAACAGGACAACCATCTCTAAATGGGCTGATAACAGGAAAAATCTACAGGAATAATTTTTAAAAATATGAAAAAAAGGTTTAAAATAGCAGGGTCATTCATTTTGCTTGTCACCTTCAAACTGCGTTGTGTACTTATCACGGTGCACATACATATCACTTGTTGGAGTATGAAGTAGGTTATCTATGCTGCCGAAAATTGGGCCGTGTAGGTAATTGCAACCCCAGTAATCCCCTCTGGATCCACCAACTGAATTTAACATGCAGACCAGTGAGTATACCTTTGTTTTCTACCCTACCACTCCAAAGTAATTACAACTCCATACACAGATGAACTACAGAAGCAAAATACAAAACAAATTAATTTTCTTGTTTCCATTAACATTTAAACTTAACTACCCACACCAGTGAGGATTATCTAAAAATAATTCTTATCGCCCACCATAATAAAATTAATTACTTATATAGTGTTTAATCTATGTTTTTAATAATACCTAAAAAGGTCAGTATTGCTTACTGTTTTAATTAATTGTCTGTGAAGCTTTGCTTGCAATTTATTTCAATATATAGGAAGATAAGGATATGATAGATAGGAAATGCAAAATTAATTTGGTTGTGCCGAGGTTCCAAACAAGAGCGACCGCTCCCCAGGTCCGCGCTTCCAAAGCGATTTCGGGATGTAAATACATTTTCAATTATTAATTACTATAGCACTATTAGACCACGTCGCATGATTTTACGTTTTAAGGTAGTAGATTTACAGAAAAAAAAAATGTTTGAAAGAGCAAAATTAAGATTAAAAAAATTTAATAAATTGAATGTTCCCCCGAACAAAAATTAAAAATATACAATAGCCAAGGCCTACCGTGGTGGAAATCGATCCCACCTTCGCTTTTGTAGAACGGTCAGTTAAACGATGTCTTAACAACCGAGCTACTCATGCGCTTGTTGAAATTAAGCGTATTTTAAACTACTTGACGAAATGCGTTTTTGGTGTTGTGGGTGTAGGGGACACCCTAGGGTATAACTTAAAAAAGGGCGATGAACGTTTGTTGGGAATGGGGTTTTTAATTTATGCGTACAAAATTTCAAGCATGTTCGTTTAAAACTGGCGAAGCTGGACGCTTTAAAGTTATGGTCGCAACAACACCAACAACAAGAACATAAGAACCTAGGTTAGGTTCTTAGGTCCGCTTCGCGCGGACCTAAAAATTATGCCAGAAAGTTGTAAATATATTCAGAGCTTCTGAATATTATGAATGTATGAAATATTGAACTGAAAATAAATAAAAATAATAAACGCATATATTTATTTATTTATGAAAATTCGGATACATCATTATCCTTAGATAGCCACAGCCATTATGGCCAGAGGCTAATATAATGGCATACCCCTTAACTAAACATAAATATACATTCTAAATTACTAATTAAGACTTATTTAAGACTGGAAGAAGAAAATTAATACCAGAATTATTAATAGTTAATCAAGGCAAGAGAAACTGTACCATTGTATAATTCAGTTCTCCTCAAATTTCAATTTTTTGTTTTATACATGACAAATTACTGGTGCCAGATTAATTTTCAACTCATCACCCACCCCAAGCCTCTGAAAAGGGTAAAAATGCTGTTTTTGATCATTTTAATACCCACCCTTACATTACTGCCACCCACCCTTGGATTATTCTAGCTACATCCCTGCATCATCTATTTCAACTCCTAAATCATGATATTGGTGCCTACAAAATATTTGCAAATTAGATGGAAGTGAATTTGCTGTGTGTAGGAGTACTGTATGACATTAAATCATGGATTACCTAACATTCAATCCTACCCTACAAACAAAATTTACATTTTGAATATTAGGTTGATGACGACGACCAGCCACATGCGGAGTTATCGTTCAGTTAACCATTTAATTATCGGTTTACAATTCCGTATAATTTCAAAATTATTCATAGATGGATTCTTGGAAAGGATAATGATTGCGTCTTTACTTATTTACGGTCCCGGATAATATCATTAACCTTTCAAAACAAGCTGTTTATCTTGTCTTCAATGACGGTTTCTAATCATTCAATGGTTGTTTAGTTTTATTTTTATCAATAATAATAATAATAATAATAATTCACTTTATTCGTCTACTTATAAAAAATTACAAGCAGAAATGCAGTTTCCAATTGGCATTGATGGCATGACAAAAGCTTAGCAACATCAAAAACAAAAGCACAAATGTCAATATTACATAAGTAAAAATATTGAATATCGAGATTACAAAATGATTAAAAAGATAGTAATTACACTAGTTAAAATTACAGCCTCCGGACGGCACCTTAAATAATTAAAATTCATAGCATCAAAAGTTTGTTTTAATGTTTTCACATTATATTTCAATATAAATATTAAATAGATAACATTTCATTGATATGTCCAAGCTTGATTTGGTAACTAGTTGTAAAATTGATTACAATATGTTGTGTTTCAATCAGAATAAAGGCTACAGAAATTGATATAAAGAGACTATGTATTACGCCCTCTTTACCAATCAATATTACCAATACTAGTATGCATAACTAAACATAAAAATAATTAATACCAATGATAAGATACAGTTTTATTTTTCATTAAATAGATAAAATATATGTATGTGACAGAGTCCAACCAAATGAGACATAAGTCGCAAATGCTATTTTTCCACAATAGGCAGAAATTTTAAAATGGTCAATTTTTCTCAAATTTTATTTAAAAAAATAGACAGTTCGCACATTCAGCTTTCATACTACCTTAGCAATTTTCAAATATACAGTATGATAAAAAAATCTTTAAAATGCAATTTAAAATGACCTTGCAATAGTCAATGTATACTGATAAACAGTTTTCAAATGCAGTTTTCTCAACACTTATATTTTTAATTTTCGAACTTCGATTGTTCATAACTTCGCAAGGAAACATCGTATGAAACAAATTTTTTGTTTGCATGTTAAGGATAATAATGTGTAGTTTTATAATCTATAAAAACCTCAATTTTTCAATTTTCTGATTTATGCCTCATTTGGCTTTGCTCTGCCACATACATATTAAATTTATATACTTTATCATTTACAAAATATTAGGCTTGCGTAAGCCCTGCTTAAGCTGGTCCCACTAGTCTATCTTGGTCACCCTGATGAGACCAACCTAGTGAGGCCAAAATGGTACTGTCTGCAGATACAGGCACTTAATTTCAGTTGGTACTTAACTTATTTTTATTAATTTTGGTCGGACTTTCTCACTGTTCTGTTTAAATATGTATTAAATTTTGCATTATGGCTGCCTTTCGTTTTTGTTGGGCTTGTCACAGTCAATCCGAATAAAAATATTATTTTATTATTTATTATTTTAAAGTATTAGAATTTCAGTGTCGTATAGAGTACTAACAAAAGCAGAATGAAATTATCAGTATTAAATATGACACACCTAATGGGTCAAAATAGGTGAAATAGAATAAGATTTTTTTAAGTTGTTGAAATCAAGCTGGCTATTACTGTCAATCAAAATAATAAAACAAATCAAATGTAAGATTTCACTGGGTGAATCCAACAGGTTCTTAATGTGCTTAAGTAATTTTCTTCAGCCAATAACTATATATACCTTATAAAGCATGTAACCAACGGGCTCAAAAGGCATAAAAGAGAATTAACAGCTTTTTTAGTCATTAAAATTCAGATTGGGAAGTCCCCTCTTTTCCCATGACCCTAGATATGCCAATAAATTGATATATTATCTTTTATAATGGTATACATAAATCAATAACCAATGTGGTGTATATGTGCAGTGTATAATGTATCTTACTGTTTACATCTGTCATTTCTTCATACCATATTTGTAATGATCATACAAATTGATAATATTTTTATGCTGGTCAATGCATTTTTTATAGCTGAACTCTAGCTTGAATAAATTTAATACTGTACTTTTCAGGAAAAGTCAACTCTTAACCCTACTTGGGACTATTCATTTTTTCTGGTTTTTGGGTACAATTTGGTTTGGAGAGATTCCATACCGTACTGATCAACATAAAGTCTGTAATGTTGCAACTGTCTTCCAAACAGAAAGCAAAAAATAAACTTTCTTAAATATTTTGGTGTATTCCCTAAATTTACATTAAGTTTTCCTGAGAATTGTAAGAAATTATCTAAAAAAGCCAATGAATGAAAGAAATCAAATTGCAAAAAATACAGTAAAATGTTTCTACTAAACAATTGTGACTGATCCACAGTTTGAAAAATGTAGTGTGTCTAATACTGACAATAAGATGATTAAAAATGTTATAGGATTTAAATTTGTTAGTGTATTCTTAATGTGCATTGTCATTACCCCAATGTAACAATTTAGTAAACATCTTACTTAATGTAATAAAGTTGAAATTATAAAGTAGCACCATATTGATCTAGTGTACTTTAACAGTCATACCGCCCCCTTATATCCTTATCCCATGCGGAACTTTATGCCGTTATTAGACAATATGCTAATTCATACATGGTCTCAAGAGGTGTGTGTATGTATAGACCCAAGTTTTGCATTGTTTGCTCTATCAGATAGCTAAGATGTACATCCTGAATTTAATAACTGTATTGTCTTGTCATTTTGTATGTCAAGTATATGGCACCATATGATTATATTAATTCCATAATCATAATTGTATTTCAAATATTGTATTCAATAATCATGGTGTCAGTAAAATCAACGACAGGTTTGTTCTTTTTACAAAATCTGATAGAAAGTAAACAATATTCAATTAAAATAATAACAGTTAAATACACATCAGTATTATTACTAATGATAACAATAGTAATTTTATTTTTATATTTCAATGTACATTTCATCATCATCAGTTGGAGTTTCTAGTATTGCTGATTAATGGCTCCTTGAAGAATGATTATTCAATACTTCTGTAGGGGAGTCAATAAGTTAAAAGAACTATAATAATATAATATACATAAATAAAAAAAACTAAATTATAAAATTTTTAAATATGTATAGGTTTTTCTGTAAAAAACAACATTTTTTAATGTTTTTGATGCAGGTTATTTATAATAATGATCAAGATTTCATCTAAACTATATTTTTAATTTATTTAATCTTAATCACTTGTTTATTTATTCCACCAAAGAGTTACTCATTGTTTTCTGTTTTAATTTCAGGTGAGCAACCAAGAAGAAAGCGATGCAAATTCAAAGAAACCTTCATCCAGTGAAGAGTTATTCAAAAAACCAGATATCAATCAATACAAAGCAAGTACAGGAGGTGTCCGATGCTTCATTTGTCAAAGACAGATTATTACAGATGGCAAAGAAACTGCGTTCTTTGGTATGGTTGTGTGCGTACCATGCAAAAAAATTCAGGAATCTGGTGGACCAGCATTACGAACTCCGGTCCCAAAATTCCCAACTTCTTGCCATCCAAAACTGTTTCGTGGTTCTAAATACGTCCGTTCAAACTATGGCCGGTCATCAAGATCTCCAAGTCCAGGAAGGTCACGAAGTGGATCGAGGTCACCGGGGCGATCACCGGCGACATCGCCTGTTCCGAGGTCACCTGTTTCACCGTACAGATCAAATCCTGTATCACCGTTCTCGCGACCTCCATCATCACCTGCCATGTCAAGTCCCAGACATTCTTCAGTGTCCGCTACCCCACCATCATCCCCTAAGGCACAGGCTCCTCACTCAAGAGGTTCAACGCCTGTATCTTCAAATCCTCCAATTGAAACTAGCAGTGATAAATCACCTCAAACCACTCCTGAGGTGTCCCCACATAACTCGGACACACAACACTTATCGGTACCTAGATCTCTAGGCCAGATTCCCACCTACAATTCAACAACTCCTCCATCTATATCTAGTCAATCACTGCCATCAAGTCCCCTACATATCAATGTATCGAGTCCAGAGAGCAGGTTAGTTTCAAGCTCAAGTCAGCCTAAATCGGACAAGTTCTCACCACATATTCAAGTAACAGCTGGCATGCACAGGCCACCAAGGGTACTGACACTAGCAACGCCTTGCAGTAGGCCTCCTCAGGTAAGAAACCAATTTTTTTATTTATTGACCAAAAATAAAATCATAAACTGGTTGTAGACACTGTGTTGTACACTGAACCATGGAGATCCCAGGTGCCTGTCTCCTTGTGTTTTAGCTGGAGAGTCGAAATACAAGTTAATAGTACTGTACATACCGATTTTCTGATGAGATGTTAAGCCATTGGTCAAGTGTACAACATGGCTCATGTGCACTTTAAAAAATGAAGTAAACTCTTCAGAAAGAAGTAGGAGATCATCTCCCAATGTACTTCTCAATCAATTATCATTGGTATATTTGCTGCGAAGCAGCTAATTCTAATCTGTACAACAATTTGACCTCTCAGGGTCACTGTTTGTCAGAAAATATCGGCCTTATCGCCCTGAACAGTCGAGTTGTGTTCTTTTGTTCTGCCGGGTAAA
>JAOTQE010093681.1:0-26708 GCA_025631205.1 Nesometra sesokonis
CCTAAGCCGAATAATTAAAAAGTAAAATTTATTTTACATGCCAAATTTACTATGTTTTTAAATGTTGTTCTGGAATTTGAATAAATGTTTTTTAGAAAGAATATGATATGAATATGTTTTTGACTATTTATTGTTCTGTCCATTAAAACACATATGTGTTTTCATCCTAGAATGTGATGACAGTAAACATTATTTTGTGTTTAATGTAAACACATTTTTGAAAACACAAGTGTTTTACACACTATGTGTTTAATTTTTGAGACAAACGTGTGTTTTCATTTTGTTTCCAATAAACACATTTTATGTGTTTAAGGTAAACACATTCATGTGTTTATTTTTTTAGACAAATATGTGTTTTAAAATGAAACACATTATTTTTTAGAGTGTATGGTATACAATCCATTCCATAATTTTCCAGCTGTAATCAGCGCGTATAGTATCTGTACGTATCATGTACCCATTTATACTCCTGGGTGGAGAGAGGTAACGTGGATAAAATTGTCTTGCTAACAAACAGCCAACCAGAGTGAGCCTCGAACAACCGACCTCATGATTGGAAGTCCGAAACGCTACCGCTGCGTCAACTGCTTCCATGTGTTGTCACGCTCCATTGAGCACATAACCCCGTAAACTCACGTTCCTGTCCTGCTGCATAAACTCCTCATTACTGTCAGAAACCTCGTTTGAGAGGCTGTCGGTCGCAAGAAAATCTTTTAAGAATTTCGTTCTTGTTAATACACTAATTCTATTCTTCAGTTGACTTACTTCCATACGACCAAGATTTTCCATCAATACAATTTCGCATGACTTTGATACCAAATTAATATCTGACTGACTGACCGACAGACCGATTGACTGACAAACGTATAGCTTAGGCCTATAGAATAATTAGATATGCCTATATGCATGGTTATTATTATTTATCTGTATCACTTAAAACGGCTATGAGTAGGCCTACGCTATTGCAAAAATAATATTTACAAATGTCTAATGATGATATATGATTTGTAGAATCAGCAACAGGAGTCTGCTACACCTGATTAATGAGTAGGCTAAAAGCTATAATTAAACGAGCGTATTAAAGTACCTTGCTAATTTTATAGTCTCGTTACGTAGGCCTCACATACATTGTATTTTTTATATTTTAGCACTCATCTAATTATTTAACCCGTTGTTTGGTTTAGACTTTCAATTCGTTTTGAGAATCAATTTATTGGAACACAACCTTGTGAAATTTATTGGAGTTGGCATTGACACTTGGTAATAACAGCAGTGGGATTAATGATGCAGATACGAATAATCTTTATTATCACGGTGCAGTTTTTCATTTTAATGCCTATCCTTTGACATTAATGTGCGCAGAAACAGTATATAATCATAACATGCATATTATATGATTGCAGTTCCATTTAGACTGAATAAAAAGACTCATGAAAAAACACAAAATGCTGAATTGAGATATTGTAGTTCCTCTAGGCCTACATTCAGCGACTACGTTTTACAGACAAGGGTATAGATGGTCCATACCGTAAGACCTCGATTCTGAGGTGGATACGAAAACCGGTATAGATACAGATTGTCGCATGTCGAGGATGTTAATGTCAACAATGACGAACATATTTAATATGACGGGGCTACGTTGATGAACATGTTTATGATGACAACAATAATGACGAATGATTTATAATATATTGACCTAATTAATGCTAGAGTTCATCACGAGTGGAACAATTATTAAAAATATTACAGTTTTCCATTTAATCAATAGGGGTGTTGCTTCATACTAAACGTATTAATTTAATAGGTAATATCAATTAACGTTCTAACCTGACGTAGTGATAGCACATATTAAATCAACGTTATTAATTTGACGAAAACGGTTGTGTGTGATTGTGTGCGATTCACTTGACTGCATAATTTATACGAAACAGAGCGACAGGAAATTGGAGAAACCTAAAGAATAGGTCACAATGTACCCGCAAGTCAAATATCATTCTATTATAATCATGCTCATTTAAGTTAAATAGTTTTTCCCAAAAAAGAATGTGTAATTTACCTAACTTACTGACCAACAGACAGACCGATCTCTACTATGATCATAGAACTATTTCCTCCATGGTATAGTACAATCACCAGTATGGTCATAGAGAACTATTTCTTCCGTGGTATGATTATATATACCAAGTGTCATGGGGCTATAGCTTCATGGTATACTGTAATGCAATCACTAGTATCTCTATGGTATGATCAGGGAGAACTATTTCCACCGTGGTATATACATACCAAGTATTATGCAATCACTAGTATGATCAGGGACAACTGTTTTCTCCGTGGTATGGTTATACCTAAAAGGCATTACGCAATCACTAACATGATCATGGAGAACTATTCCATATACCAGGAAATATTGAAATTACTACTGTTCCCTGCATATACATTGACAATTTCCTAACATTTGATTGAATTTCACAGTTATAATACAGATGAAACGCAATCATGTACAGTGCAGTATAATATACAGGCCTACTCAGCTAAATCTAATTGTAGGCTTGAAATTGATTCCTTTTTATAAATGATTTGATTTACACAAAATTTTCTGAAAAAGCACAGCTCGAAAATCAAGCTTAGTAATAATACAAATCATATTAATGTAGACATTACACACCTGATAAAAACGATAGTTACAGTCCTACATATCTTACACGATTCAACTTCAAGCAAGAAAACTGGATTGATTGCATAATTATAAACTTGATTTTAGTTATTCCTGACGATCACATAATTAATGTCTAAATATTGAATCATAACATAACATAATGGCGTGTATCTCAATGTTTTGTTCTTTCAAATCGTACATAAAAAATGCTGAGGAAAGAAGGATTAGCAAATCTAACACGGTGTGAATTAAATGTAAAAGATGAGACAATTTAGAATTAACTTTTGAGAACGTTCTGGTGATACGAAGAAAGCGTACATATATTGACAAGAATCGTAAACGAATACACCCTCGCCTATATTTTGAAGGTTTTCCCCTCTTGTGTTTGTTAGTTTGTGTGTTCATTTGTAAACAGCTAAATCCATAGTTTTCACTGTTTTCCTACTTTCACTGTGATAGGGAATTAGGCACACAGAATAAAAATACTACATACTCTATTCAGGGTCAAGAAAAGTTATGTTTGGAATTTCAATGGCAATAGCTAACAGATAGGATCAGAGTATATCAGGAACTATGAGGCCTGTTTAGTATCTAGCCTACTGTATTTTTTGGCACTTAAGAGAGGGCAGTAGACACAAAATAATATAGATTAGAATCCAGAATTCATGTGGTAAGGCGGATCAGCACCAATCCTCGGGAGGACGTAGATATGGTTGGTACTGACATTGCCTGAAAATTTGAAGTAAATTGGCCCAATAGTTTTTGAGATATGGATGCAGACAGACACACGGACACACAGACAGACAGACGGAGCTCATTGCAATACCCTCTCCCCACTATAGTGGGGCGAGGGTAAAAAGGCCAAACGTATGATGGAAGTAACGGACTTCTTTGTAAAGTAGGTTTTTGTAATAAGACTAAATATTATACTGCAGAGTTAATATTGTTATTGTTGTGTTGTTATTGTTGTGTTGTTATTATTGTTTGTTTGTTTGTTTGGTTGTTTGGTGGTTGTTGTTATTATTATTATTATTATTAATTGCTATCGCTATCGCTATCACTATCACTTTCACTAAATCATGATGATTATCATTATTATTAATATACAGTTACAAATAACAGTTGAGCATTAGCTTGGTTGGTAAGATTGTTTTCTTTCGATCCATGGGTTCAAATCCTATCTGGGTTCAAGAATTGTTTTCAAAACTTACTTATTTTGGATTTCCGCCTCCACGGCGAGGGCTAATTGCTATTGGCAATAAATAGAAAATAAGGTTATAAAAAATACATTTTTAACACGGATGTCATGGAACATTGCGGACAGACTACTGGTAATTCGACTAGGACAAACTAGTTTACCAAATGTAACAGTTTGATTGGTTAATTGCAGACTGAATGCGGCCTGGGGATCAGTGCAGTGATGTATTGCGACGTCGACATTTCAAACAGACTTAGAAAGTAGGCCTATAATAACCACACACCTGCAACAGTATGCTATTTGAAAATAAATTCAAATCGTTAAATCACAAGTAACATTAAAAAGGAAAAATAAAAACATACAAACACGATCGATATGGTTTCCTTGATAGGTAGATTTTGCGTATGTTTATAATTTTCATTTTCCATTTATTCAGTTAAATTATTCATAGTCAAAGTCTTTCTTATGCCATGGTTTATTCTAAAATGGTAATTTAATATTAATTTGGTTCCTGCTTTTTCAGATTTCTTACGCAATAAGCATATATCACTTAACAGCAGTTTTTGTATTAATAAGCCATTTTTAAGTGCGCTTCTAACGGTGTGAAACGGTGTACTGTAGTAGTTTAAAAAAATCGAGAATTGATACACTAGTCGTGTTTCCGCGGGAATTTCAGATTATCCAACAAAAATAAAATTAAATTAAAAATTCAACTGCGCAAAATAAGTGTAGATTACAATAATTAATAATTGTTTCTTCCTAATCGGTCACTAACTTCCGGTGAATTTCTTGTGGTTTCCCTTTTCATTGCGTGGCACCGCTAAGATAAGTGGTGACAAAGCGGTGAAATCGTCGCAAAAACGAGGACAAGGTTGACACCGGGTCAAAGATAAAATATAATTGCATTTAAATCAACTATCGGATAACTGTCGGAATAGAATCGAATAATTGTCGGATAATTTGTTCCGTTAGAATAGGTTAAACACCCATCCTGCACTTTTATCGGATAAGTTTTTTCCTGTGAAAACGGTAACTGATGACAAAAACTTGGTACAGATACGGTTAAGGGTATTCTGATTTGGCATGACTGGTTGCAGAGTTGGTTTTGGCAATTGGAGTCTGCAGGTGGGTTGGAGCATTAAAACAACTAGAGACTAAGCCTTCTTCACGCTGGCGATAAGTCAGTCTATATAATTACACAAATAGACATTGCGCTATTCAACAGTAACACCACGAAGAGACGCAAAACGCATGCGCGCAGTGATCAACAAAAGCCCGTTCACGGATTCAACAGCGCGTGTGCGTGACTAAGGTCAAAGCAACACAGACTTCAAACCAACAATTCGCAAGTCACGGTTGTGCATCTTTGTAATATTTTGACCTGGTTTCACCTTGGTAACGCAGATGCGCAGTTGGAACCGTGAAAGTGATTATCGGAGCGACGTAAGAACACCTTTCTGTACGTGCGAGTAAAATGTTGACCCTTGTTGTATCACCGACGTATTGTGTGTGCATATTAGCGACAGATGATAGGACCAATAACTGCACCTTTCATCTGAAATTAGTCAAAACACAACTTTACCAGCAATGGATTCCCAATGGTTGATGGTTTATTGCACAACACCAAAAAAATGTCACAAGGTTATCTTTCCTAAAGTTGTCAATATTGTTGTAAATATTTAAATGTCTTCGTAGATTGAAAAATTCATTAACTTCAATTTTCATATTCACTCCAGATTAACTATTATGAAAGTAATTTGGAACATTGTTATTTCTGATGTGAAGGACAATGCTCGGTGAAAAATTACCTGCAACAGCTTAATATCGACTGTCAGTTATGCATCAAAATTTTATACAATGATTTTAGTACATAATTAAATAAATTTCACCTTCTACCATGTGTATGATTTATGATACAACATAAGCGTTATTATATGTAGTTAATGCAAAGAATGATTGTGTTCAAATTGAATTTTGACAAGGTGTGAGGCAATATTGTGTTGTGTTACTGTCACCAACACAACCAACATATATTGTCTGTTATTATATTTATGATATTTTATGGTTAGGCTAATACAAAAATTAATGAACATGGGAACTTCAAAATTGCATGTAATCTGTTAAAATCGGAACTAACGGTTGTTTACATTGAAAATTTATATTATATTTTGTCATATCATTAAGAACTAATTTTAACAAACATCTAAACAAATAAATGTACAAAAGTTTCATATTGAACAGATATCCATATTCAATTTTGCTTAGTTTAGGGAATAAACAGACACCACGCAAAACATTTGAGGATAAACTCGTCAATATATTCGCTAAAAAGTATCCGATTAAATATGACAACATAGCGGTTAAACTGTGTAAAAAAAATACATATGAATCTATATTTTGTGTTAATTGACTGCAAAATAATGAATTTCATCGTTTTTTTTTTTTTGTTTTTTAAGCGCCACATGGCACATGATGTACTTCCTGGTCCTAGTCGTGTAGCAGCTGTTATTCAGAAAATATCACAACGGTTAACGGTCGTAAGACGGAACGCGTCTGTATTACTTACTAAGTCAGACGTGACTAATCCATTTTATTAACTAGTTTTTTACTTCCTTAAAAAATACATCGTGACGTACGACACCAATGTTATTTTTTTTAAATTTGATATGTTGCAGTTTAAAATGTTGCAATCATTCAAATGATTAAAAAACACCCAAAGGCAGTGAACTTTGCAGACGGGTTTGCTGCAAAACGGAGGTTTGCCGCCCGAATGTTTAAAACTCCCCTGGTTAGGGCAAAAAGTCACCGGTGCATTCACGACTATCCACAGCGTTTGGTGACAAAGGTTCTTTACAAATTACATTTTTATTTCGCAATATACAGTAAAACGTGTTTAAAACTTTGGGTCATTTAAAAAAAAATATCTATAATCATAAAACAAGCAATAATGAAGCAAGGTTCATAAATTTGAACTGGGTTTCCCCCGTCGGCTCGTGAGATAAACAGTTAATATCTATCCCGTGGAATGGCCATCTAAACTCCGTGGAATTGACAGAGGCCCGTGAATATATAGTTCTCACTAATACTATGTTACTGTAGGGCCTAACAACACTGATACAAATTTAGTTAAATTAATCATGATGCATTACTAACACAGTGCAGGTACATCCCATTAGATCTACATCTCCAGAGAATTTTCAATTGTACCTCAAACTACATGATTATTAGTACTATTATGACTTAACCATGTATAATGTACGTTTTCACTCCATAATTCGTTGTAGTGTACTTTATACTTTCAATTACTGTTTCTGTTCTCCATGTCATAAAATGTACCAATTATAATTACACTTTCGTCATTGCTATTTCCCAGTTCAAATAGGTTAGAAGAGTACAGACTGATTCGCTATAGTGAAAGTCAAATAGAATTTTGCATAAATATTTAAACATTTGTAACGACATAAATCCATTTAGTGTAATGCGTTGATGAATTTCATAAGTCATGGATGCATATAGTTTGTAAAAGCTACATAAATACTGTTTAAAGAAAAAAAATCCTTAAAATATTATAAATACAGTAAATTGTGTCAAGTTACCGATAATTATACACATATGTTTATCACATGTGTAGAGGTAGAAAGGTTTTGGATACTATTTAAGTCGTTTATATACATGCAATTGATTTACCCAATATTCCTATTTCTTTAAGTACTCTCATATTTTTTGAGACAGAGAAAATTGTGATTTATATTTAATTAATTATATGTTAATTCAGGGAACAGAACTGTTTCCTGGTTAATTTTAGCTTCATTTACAATTTTTAAGTACAGAATCAAGTATGACAATTGTTATGCAAAGCCAGATTTGTTTAAAGTTTTTCTCAATGAATTGAGTTGGCGAAAATTTTGATATGTCATAATTAACTTAATTGGTATGTTTTTTTTGCAATTTTCTAGTTTATTCACAAAAGTATATATTGAAGTAAGAATTCGAAATAAAGGTGGGAAGTCCCTTAGGAAAAATATATTATAAATAAAGCGTGGCATAATAATTGTTACAGAAGTAATTTCCAAAACAGACTGGACAATAAAAAACCCTAAGTATAGAGACCAAATTTTAATTTCATCCTTTAAGATTTCTGTTCTTGGGACCAAAATCAAAATAAAGAGTTAAGAACGCATGTTCTGGACAGCGTTCTGAGTAATGCGGGCAATGTCAAATGAAATGTCTTTCCATGTATGACAACACTATTTTCGCCGTCTTCATCGAAAACTTACCTTCAAGGTTTCTATTGCTCGTTTCACTATTCTGTTGAACCATTTAATCCATATTTGAGATCTGTATTCACTTGTACGATTTTAATTCCAGGTCTTTTGTCAAATTTCTCACAGAAGTACGAGATATATAATTCAACGTTCCTTGTCACCTGTTTTTGTGATTTGTTCTGGGATTGTCTCATGGGAACACAGTGCTGCTTTCTCATTCTAATGATTTTCCTCTCAGTAGTTTTTTGGTCTTTCACTACCTAGCTTCCTTTCTAGAGAACCTGTACTTTCCAAAATCCGGATAACATTGACAACAGAACTTTTAATATAGTTTTCCCCGAAAATCATTTCACAATATGTGCTCATCTCTAACCCCAAATAATTGAAACAAGTTAGGATCAAATTCCTTGTCGCCGTTGAGAAAGCAAAATGGTAGATATTTTGGAGAAGAGTTTTTCAGACACTAGAGCCTGACAATTTTTTTAGATGAAACTTTATTGACGCGTGTCAAAGATGTGCAGTAAGCGTTCTACTCATGACAACTGGCAGGTGATACATACATAGATCAACAGAAGGTGTTTTTAGGCGACATATTATACTATTAGGCTATGACCTTGAAAATTGTTTAGTATATTAACAACTCATACCATGAATTTCTAAAGTTTGAAAGGATTGGAACAATGGATAATCAAGAAATAAGGCATCAAACTACGACCCCTCTTTTTGCCCACCCGATATATATGTAGTCGCTCTGGCTTACACAATTTTTTATTGACAACGTGCAATAACTGCAAATTAACAAAAGGTCAAATTCACACATTAAATAATAAAATAACCATGGAGACGGCACACGATGCCGATCACGGTGGTGACGCGGTGAAAGAGTTGCCGCACCCTACAAAAATGTTTTTCCAATAGTCATCAAAACACATCAAAACTTCTTACATAATATAATTTATAATCAGAAGTGGTGTAAACTGCCAAGTAGATATACATTGTGTATTTATATATAGAAACGTAAACAATGAGAAAATCTGCTGAGAGAGAAAAGAAATCACCCCCAAACGGGACTCCAACCCGGGTATTCTGCTTGATATGCAGACGCCTATACCACTCAGCCACTGGGACCTATGTGGCGAGTGCAAGTTCGATCGGAAAGCAACTCTTCTCACACTCAACATCGTACGTCGTGACAGCTCTAGTCCTTTAGTACGCACGTTTCTATATATAACATAAAATTTACTTTGAATGACCTATGAAGAGATTTGAGTTACTTTAACAAGAATATTCAAAAGCAGTCCAATGTCGAGTAAATTAAAAGGTAATGATGCGAGAAGGAAAATCAATGAGTGCGAACAAATTATAGTTTATAAGTTTGGCCATTATTTCCTAAACGATTTTCCAAGTAGAGTATGTGCAGTAGATATTTGTTATGTGATTAAATTTCTTTAGAGAATGTTCTATTGCTAATGTTTCCAATAGACGGTAGACATACGAATGCAAAATGAAGCTATTTATACCGCATCATCAGTCTTAAGGCTTGAACTCGTGATCTTCAACATGCAGTAGATATTTATTCCGTGTTTATTAGTGAGGTTTCACAACTTTACGGAATACAAAAACGAAACGGACGTCATAAATTCTTGTACGTTTGAAGAAAACACCTTGAACCTATGTCGCAGTTGGTTAATATTTTAGAACGATCGTCAACGATTCGTCGATGAAAAATAAAATTTGATACATTTTTAACAAAAATTTAGCAACTCTAAGAAATGTGTGACGTATCCGTATATTTCGTAAATTTGCGAAAACTCCCTATTATTTAAACTGTCTTAAATGTGGCAAGCTGTTTCTCTGTAATGTGTTTCGGTCATCATATTTTTAGTTGGTTTGTATTTCGCGATTAGTTTCCATTAAATTTTCCATTTTCAAGTATAATTGCGTTAGAATCTAGCAGCAGAGAGGTTCTCAGTAATGTGTTTTGCGGCTTTCACATAGGTATTCCAGGTGAGTCGGTTCGTATGTTGGTCCCTGTTATGTTTCGCTTCCATTACGTTTAATATGCTATTTCATCAATTTCTAATGGTATATTTGGTTTTGAATTAATACGTAGTTTATAAGTTATGTCTGTTGATTATCTATTTTTTATTCGGCCTGTTGGTCGATCGCTTAGTGGGGGAAGTAATCCTTTTCAGAGCCGAAGAGCGTATTTTCAATTTAAGTAGCGGATGAGAGCGTTATACTCCCCTGGATTGGACGATGGTCTGTCGCAGGTTACTTCCACATTACTTACCAATCTTAAATATTATTTTAATTTCATCTGGCTAGAAAACCACCTTTATTTCTCAATTCGTCTTTTATAAACAGAAATAAAAATAATGATTATAATAACAACAATAACATTACTAACAAATGACATCACAACAAAACACTGTAGTGTAGAAAAATAATACCATACCCACATAATTAAATTAACAATTGCAATTTTCAAACATGTTTTTCAGCATAGGCCTATCTCATCTAGATAACAACGTTTGCATATCATTTATTTGTATGCTGTGTATTTTTCTAATAAAATATTCATTGTCTTGTCCGAATGAATACTTGGACTTTTTGCATTTTACGTCTAAATATGCAACCGGCATAAAATCAAACATTGTGTTTATTCCCTCCATTTTTCTATTTCTTATACTGAATAAACAAAGTTCAATATCTCAAATTATAGTTAACTTGGTACAGTTATCGATCCAAGTAAGAACATAATTCCAGAATCTTGAAGTAATAACACATCTTGCAAAAAAAAACATGTCTATAGTTTGTTCAGAGTCATTGTAGAGTGTACATAGATTACTATCAACTTTCCCTATCTGATAAAGAAAAGAATTCACTCCCGTTTACTCCCCAAGGTATGATTCGATACTGTAACCATCTTAATTTAGTAGGCCTATCTTTGGTAGAAGACAAAATACGGTAGCTGATGATACATTTATCCAGAAAGAATCTATAAGTTTTTAAGATCTCTTAAGATCTCTTTAAATCTCCCATTACCTTTGTAAGTGTCTTTGTAAGATAGGTTACTACAGAAAACATACCTTCTCCTGGATCCTTTTTGGTCTTTTTTTAAAATAAATGAAGTTAAATCGGGAGGTCCAGTTTATAATTAAACACTCTGCTATCAGTGATTCTTTATTATTTCTAGTAGACCATAGTACTCAAATGAAATCGGTGGATATATTATACCTTCTTATAAATCTTCCATGGATAAGAATATTCCATGTTCATGTATAAGATCATTTACCAAATGAACACTGCCATCAACCCAGTGTTTATATTTACTCACTTATAACCAAAACAAAATTGTCATTTAGCCAGATTGTTCAATTATGTCAGTCTCTTATTCTTACCAAACGGGTAAAATTGTTTTTATAAAATTGAAAAATATTCAATTTTACGTGTTTGAACAAAAAAAAACTATTTTAAATAAACTTTGGCAATTCTGTTTGAACGGTCCCTACTTCATCTTAACATAGTAAGTATACAAGTTTTTTTTAATTGCCTTTCTCAACATCATTCTGATTTAGTTTAGAAAATCTCAGCTATTGATCATGGATTTTGTACAAAGGTCAATGGCATGCTTTTTTGTTGAAGACATACTAATGCGTTAAAGCTACAGGCATTAGAAAAGAAAAGCAAAACTAATACAACCGTTCCTATTAGCGTTCTTCTAACACCTCGGGTGTTACTTAATAACAGAAGAATATTCTAAATATTGTTATGAGGGAATCAATAGCCATCCTCCAACTCTTAATATCTGCATTAATGGTGCCATTTGCCAGGGCATCCGGCGTATTGACCTCAATAACAAAACCCTTTTAATATTTTACACCTTACATGACTCAATATACTATCGACCAATTAAGATTATGCGAGTGTATTGTTGTTATCATAGCCGATAATTGTGATTATAAAACGTAAGGAACATCAATCGTGGACCGTGTCAGTTTGCAAATACATTTGTGTAATATTAAGCTGGACATAAATATATGATAAGAGTCAGAGAAAAAGCATCATCGGATGGAAATTGTCATTTATTTATTAAATGACGAAAATAACATGGTAAAACATAATAGTGACGTAATACTAAGGCATAGTGTAGTCAAATATATCTATAAATAATGGAATTAATCAAAAAAATGTCCATATACAGGCTTATAATTCCATTCCAAAATAGGCATATGCCCCGGGGAAAATAAAACTGAGCTGTAAAAATTCACGAGAAAAAATCCCTTCATAGTTTGCACATTATGCATGGTGGTTAACAAGCTTGTGATCCAATAACCACCTGAGTTTCAACTAAGAATGATAAGGGTTTTTAACCAATGCGTACTAACAACTGTGACACAGACATAAAACATGGTCATGGACAGAATAGATTAACAGCATGCATCACTGTATCACTGACATTAAAGGGAAACTCTGACATTAAAATTGCTATGGATACCTCATTGATAAGCATTCAAAGCATTTGGACAATGAGAGATAGTTAAGAAAAACACTTTTTGTCTACACACAATGTAATAGAAAAATTGCCCCATGTGAATGTTTGTTTGAAAACCGTATCAAATATTACATAAAGTATTTGTTATTATGTGAATTTGATTGGTCTTTCCATTTATGCGAGATAATTTGTAATGTGATTTCGGTTTTCAAGCACAACCCTTTCAAAATCTGTAATTTTCATATTCTTTAACATAGTAATAGGCCTACTAATTTGACTTTGGATTTGGGACTCACTTTGCAATGCGTTTTTCGGCTGTTCTCACTGTTAAAAGTTGTTGATTTTTATCTGTTAGATCAAAGTTAATTGTTGTATAGAAGGGGACGATAGAACAGACGATGGAGAGATTATACTACAACATACATTGATCAGAAGGCTATACTTGCACCGAGTATATTATATTTTAAGTGTTTAATGAAATGCGCCACCAGTGGATGATGAAGTTTTAGTGGTGTGAGGTTTTTCGTTAATATTTCAAACATCAGAAAGGTATGGCGATCCACCTGCTATGAAACGCAATAGGTACCTTTTGATTGTCTAGGCCTTAAGTATTAGAACCATTAGAACTTATACTTTGTACAGTTAGGAATACATGCCAATCAGGTAAGACACGACAATTGAGTTCCACTTCTCTACTCGTGCCATCGAAATACTAGGAAACTAATAATATGCAATCGATTTGATACAGGCTACAGGCCAATTGTAAAGTAAAACACGAACATCGGATGACACGTATTATCAAATACATATGATGCATTATGGTGTTTTCTTTTACGATTCTATTCGACCTACTTATTGATACAATTTACAAAATAATTTAAAGCTTAATCTAATTTAAATTATTCTAGTCTTGTACATGCAATATGGCTGATTGCTTTCTATTTACATTAATAGAATAACGATTTATAACACCAGCTGTGATTTAGAGTATTCGTATCAACAAACAAGCATCTATTAAAACAGTTATGATTTATTAAATGTAAGTTATAAACAATCACTACTCCAAAGCAATAAATTATTACGCAGACAATCATGTTTATTTTGAACAAAATTCTTGAGATAAATATATATATAAACAGATACAAGCGTAATGCTGTAAATTATTCGTTTTTTTGTGAATTAATTCAGACACATTAGTATCGTGTTATATTTTGGTTCACTATTATAAATTATAATTCACGTTATTTTACATGAAATACGTGATGGAATGGAAATTGGCATGTGAAAGTCTAACAAGAGGAAGGAAGATAATTATAATGTTGGGTTGCATCATAAAATGAAGCAAGGATTGACAACCAAACAGTAGAGAAACCCGAATTACTGGAGGAATTCTCCTGGTACCTCCGTTATAATTCTAATTAATTATAGGCTATTTTAATGTTCACATCAATATAAATTTGCTAGCTATCTAAAATATAATCACCAAAAAAGAGTAATCATGGCTCTCACTTGAAATATTTTGTTTATTGAAATATTTGATTCCTCTTCAGGTCTAATATTTAATGCACTATTTTTTCTTTTCTTTTAAGTTTTTAAATAAAGTTTGCTAACGTTGGTGGCGCTATCCCACATAATAAAGCAATAATAATAAGACTTAATAGCTAGTTAAGTCAACTTTGAACTAGGCCTATTTCCACACAATATTTCTATGACTAACTCGTCGTGCTGCATCATCTAAATGTTTTGACATTTTAATTTGATACAACAATTTTTGCCTTTAGGTTACTGGGTTTCTGTCTCCAAGATTCTGATTTCAAGACGTGTCTCTACCTTTTTAAAAGTTATAAAAATAAGTTGCGTGATTTTTAATTTGCTGTATGTTCTGAGAGTCTCATATAATTTAAATAAGTCGGGATAAATAACATTTTGACTAAGGACAATACTAGGTAGGTTACGATCGAGCCCATTCAGTGCACGATCGGGCCCGATTTTTTAAGGGTTAGAATGCTCGACTTGGGTCCAATCGTCTTGAAATCGATCGTCTCTGGCCCGATTCATCTGTGGCTCAGATCGTTTTCTTTTCTCAATTTGAATTTTTAATTGGCATATATTATGGGCCTAAATAATATAACTTACCATTTATCCGTTATCTCTCATTTTCACAACCATTTCAGAGGAAGTGGATGTGCTTGACTAATCGACAGATTTAACAAACGTTTATTTAATTTTACCATATTTCATGGTTTTTAATTTGTTGATTTGTTAAATTTTTAAAGTGTACAAACACAAAATTAGGTCAAATTATAGTGGAATGTTCATCAATAAAAGCAAAAACCCACACACTTGAAACCACGATACTATTTGTTTGTATCGTACGCGTCTTCGTGTGCATGGGGTTTTGCTTTAAAAAAGAACTCGTAGGCCTATATGTTTTTAATAAATTGTATTGCATAGAAAAGGCCTATGCATAGCTAATTATATATATCATATTTTAAATAGTTATTTCTAAAGAACTTGTAATGCTCCAAGGTTCTATAGTATTCAGACATATCGGGCAGCGATTTTTTTTTCTTTGGTAGATAAGGCAGATTAGATGACGCGCTCTGTGTTTGTGGCGTTAACAGCCATATACGGTGGCGTTTACACTGCTGGATTGAATGAAATGAAATAAAATAAATAAATTAAAGTATTTCACTTCAACAAGGCGCTGCAACCATCTAGCCATGCAGTATGCATGGAATCTTTCCCCCTTGTTTAATAAGGAATTGATTTGTATGGACTTTGTACACGGCTGTCAGATGGTATAAACTATAATAATGATGATGCGAAGGTTAATGATAATGATGGTATGGTAATAATTATAATAAGGATAACTTCCCTGTCCAAAGTGAAGTAAAAACTAAATAAAACACAGGTCATTATTATTATTATGTTTCAAATAATGATTTTTAATATTTTAGTGAATATATGTTCTCTTTATTCTTCAATTAGATAGTAGACTAGAAGTAATACAAAATAATAAAAAAATATATCTAAAAAATAAAAAAAAAACAATTAGCTACTCTAATAATTCAATGGGAATATATTATTATTGTTATTGTTATGATCGATGGTTCTACATTCTACTCTCTTCTGTCCTCAATGATTTAAATTACTATTTTATTAATACTAATTAGCCATTAAACTAGCCTAGTACTAGCTTGACTAAGCTTGGCCTGAACATAGTTATTTGAGTAACTGGCGACAATTATGTAGAATTAATATTACTAGCCTATGGACTTTCCCATCTTATCATACACATAAATAATATTTTGACCCATCTTTTAAAATTCATCGAGGAAAAAAATGTTCGATTAAAATGGTCACGGATCAAACGTAAGTTACCCTACTACCTATTTGACCAACTTGCAAAAGCTCCCAGACTATTCTGTAGAATTAGTGTTACTAGGATATCATTAATAGGCCTATAAAGATAATTTTTTTAAAATATAACAAAATCATTGTCTAATATTTTATATAAAAACATGGAAATTGGAATTTGTACGTTTATTACACTACAAAATCTTGATCTGTCACACGACTCTGTAACTATTGAGCTAGCATATGCGTAGCTAGGCTAGAGTGAAAATTAATCTAAGCGAGAAGACCTCGGCAATTGGTTAGTCTAGTGAGAGGATAGAGAGTATCCGCTATCTGCATGAAATTGTAATACTTTATAAACGGGAGTACGGGAGCACATTTTCACTCATATGCTATTATCAATAGCGCGGCCTCTGCCGACTTGTGCCTTATCTAACGTGGAAAAAAATCGGCGATCGGATCCAAAGACGATAAGGTCCATGTTGAGACGATCCGACCCTCTGAATAGGCACGATCGTGTGTCATTTCGATTCAATCAATGTACTAGAATTGGTTTTTAAATTTTAAATGGATCCATTTTATTATCTGAATTGATAGGCCTAGAATACTGCTATACCAGTGTGAATTAGTTCAGATTAATACTGTAATTATATGTAGGCGAGCTCTCGTGGCTTCAATGGCTCGAGTAGCTTCAATAGTAAATTACCAGCATGGTATTGTAATACCATGTTCTACTGAGATAAATTAAGATTCTTGACACCACCGCGGCCTCTGCCGACTTGTGCCTTATCTAACGTGGAAAAAAATCGGCGATCGGATCCAAAGACGATAAGGTCCATGTTGAGACGATCCGACCCTCTGAATAGGCACGATCGTGTGTCATTTCGATTCAATCAATGTACTAGAATTGGTTTTTAAATTTTAAATGGATCCATTTTATTATCTGAATTGATAGGCCTAGAATACTGCTATACCAGTGTGAATTAGTTCAGATTAATACTGTAATTATATGTAGGCGAGCTCTCGTGGCTTCAATGGCTCGAGTAGCTTCAATAGTAAATTACCAGCATGGTATTGTAATACCATGTTCTACTGAGATAAATTAAGATTCTTGACACCAGCTGACAGTTATTGAATGTATTCATTTATTTGCTAAATGCTTCACAGTCAAGCAGTTAGAGAAAGAATGGTCAAAACGACGATTGGACATTTAAATTAAAATCTGAAATGGTCACACAGTCTTGCGTGCCAGAACTGTTCCCTGGTATTGTTATTATCTCTGACAGTAACCATTCTTCCGGCCGTTCTCCTGTTTCCCATACTTTATCAATGATATCTTTCAATATATTCCCACCTGCTTTCAACACCTCTTGCTGGTATTCCATCATAACCTGGTGATTTATTGTTCCTCAGTTTCTGAACTGCTCTCTTTAACTCCGATTTAAGACTCTTGGGTTCTCTTTCTTCTGGATTGATACAGTTTAATGGTTCTTCATTCTCTATTTCGTCTTAAACATATGAACCCTCAAACATATAAAAGATATGTTCAACAGAATCTGGTTGTCTAGTTGTGATACTATCTTAACATAATGCTGGCATCCTCTAACCACTGGACCAATGAGCAATGAACGGTTTCTCTACGGTTTTCTTTAAATATTACAGCGAACGGTGTTTTTCTTAACCCTAAATCCCATTGGGCTATTTTGCGGACTTTAGTCTATCGGTTGGGGTTCAAATCCCCCACCGATGGACTAAAGGTGGGGGATAAACGAATTGAATGATTGACTGGAAACTTGGTACATTAATGAAGAAGAATAAGAATTTGAAAAAAAAATTAATCCAACTATAACTCAATGTAACAATTCTATCAATTAGGACTTTGCATGAAATCGGATATTATGAATTACATAAAATTTCTACACAAATTGCAGTTTTTTTGAGCAATTATTAACCTCTAAAATTAGTTTTAAATTACAGACCGGGGTGAGTTGAACATCGAAACATGCACAAGACTTGAAAGAAAAAAAAAGAGTTCCAACATGAAATTTCTATCAGTCTAGATGCACGTCAAAAAAGTGACAGGACGTGCAAAAATCCCCCAATGGAATTATGGGATTGTTTTAACTGCAAAAGGAACCGTTTTTGTATGTCTACAAAACAACGGATAGAACCAAGCGAGGATGCATAGAACCAAGCGAGGATGCAGACTTTTGGAGGGGCCGGTATGGGGCCGGTAGAGAGCCACAGTTTCATGAGGTCCGGGGGAATGCTCCACCGGAAAATTTTGGTCCGGAAATGGCCTCAGGGTCATGTTAAGAGATCAATTCTTGTCTTATAATTGCTGAATATTCTTGTTTTATACACAATGCTAATAGGCTTACTATTGATAAATTTTACTTTCCGAAAGGGGGTACGGAGCCGCCCCCCCCCCCACTTAAATTCGCCTCTGATGATGACGGTTTATGTGATGAGTTGGAGGTTAGCTAAAACGACAGTTTCATAGAATTAAAAGAATAAGGTTAATCACCTTAATGCTTTAATCAACACAGACTTACATAATTCTAAGGCGAGATTAAAGGTGTTTAAAATAAATTACACTGGCCGTGTTTCCGCGGGATTTTCCGATTCTCCGATAATCATTCAATCAAATCAATTAAAAATGCGCAAACTCAGTGTATACAATATAGTAGGGTTGTTAATGTCAGTATTTTGGGCCCAGCTGGCTTTTTGTGCCAAAATAGATTTTTACTAATTCTGTCAATTTTGGGGTGCTGATTTCAAAAAAGGTAGGTGCCATTTTTCCAATTACGTCTTCAGCCGCCATTTTGAAATTCAAAATTGCCGCCATGTAAATCATATGTATCCATATATCAACATATAACCATGTAAAACAATAATCTTTGAGTCTAAATAAATATTTATAAGGTCAGGGAATACTATTCCCTCATTTAAAATATGATCAGATGATAATTTTGGTTGGTCACAAATTGGTCATTTAGGCAATTCGGGGTCATTGGAGGTCACAGTAGGGCTAATTATGTATTCCAGATAGATGTTCGTGCCAAATGCATTTTATTGGCTAACTTTATCAATTTTGGAGTGCTGATTTCAAAAAAGTTAGGTGCCATTTTTTTAAATTACGCCTTCAGCCGCCATTTTGAATTTTAAAATGGCCGCCATGTAAATCCATATTTTTCCATATCTGAGCATATAAACCATGTAGAACAACAATTTTTGTGTCTAAATATATGTTTATAGTTTATAATGTAATGTAATACCATCATCACAATTAGAATATGATCAGATGACAAAATTGGTCACAAATTGGTCATTTATGTAATTTGGGGTCGTTTGAGGTCCTAGTAGGGCTGATTATGTATTCCAGATGAATTTTCGTGACAAAATGGATTGTATTGGCTAACTTTATCAATTTTGGGGTGCTGATTTAAAAAAAAAATTAGTTGCCATGTTTTTAATGTCAGGAAATACCATTATCCCATTTAGAATATGGATATGACCAGATGACAATTTTGGTTACAAATTGGTCATTTATATAATTTGGGATTATTTGAGTTCATAGTAGGGCTGATTATGTATTCCAGATGAATTGTCGTGCCAAAATGGGTTTAATTTGCTAACTGTATCAATTTGGCACGAAAATCCATCAATCGGGCAATTGACTTCCGGTGAAATTATGGTGTCTTTTCCTCGCATGGCAGCCGCGGTGAAAACGTCGACCCGGGTCAAAGGTAAAAAATACAGTTTTCGGGTCAATTATTATCTAGATAGAATTGGTCAACTATCGGATATTTTTTCCGTTAAAATAGGTTAAACGCACGTTTCAGGAGATTTTTTATCGGGTAAATTTCATCGCGATAATTTATCGAATATTTCCTGCGGAAATACGGCCAGAGATTTTGTCTATTGGACTGCGTGTTTTGTTCAAATATAATAGATATTGACGGAAAATATACTTTTACATTTAGGCCTATATAACGTAATAAATTTATAAACGACATATCAACGTTACATCTCGTTTTTAAACATTCTTGATCCATTGTATTTATTTTTTTACGAAAGGCATAATGGTCCGTTTACAATACATAATCATTGTGAAGAGTTTTCAAAGGAATCGCAAAGCTACAGTAATTCTTAATAATGAAATATTTGGACGGAATAAAATATGGAACACAGCACAATATACGGAATACAATAGAGAAAGCAAGCTAATTATAATATTCGAATAAAATTGACAAACTAAAGTGAAATGTTATTCATCTTCAAATAGAGTAGGCTTATAGTTATATAGTCAATGATAGACAGCTGTTTATACGCTCGTAGCAAACATCTTCACACAAACATATCATATATCTTTATGGAGTGTTTGGTATGTAAATCGCTATTGGTGTCCTAATTATTCTAAAATTGTCGATGTTTTATAATGATAACAAAGACGAAACTATAATGAGAAGACTCATGTTATCCAACTACTTTTAAATTGCAGTCATAAATGAGACAGTGTCAGAGTGCACAAACGACCGACTAAGTGATTACTTGATTGGCTGACAGACAGACAGACTTACCTACCGACTAGCCAACCGACTGACCGACCGACTGACTGACAGACTGACCTACCTGACCGACGACATATTAAACGACCAAGAGACTGATTGGTTGATTGACTTACAGACAGACCTACCGACCGACAAATCGACCGTCTGATTGGTTGATTGGTTTACAGACAGACTTACCGACCGACAGATCGACCGACTGATTGGTTGATTGGTTGATAGACTTACCTACCGACCGCCTGATCGACCAACTGATTGGTTGATTGACTGACTGACCTACCGACCGCCTGACCAACCCACTGAACGACATATCGACCGACTGATTAGTTGATAGACTAACTCACTGACCGCCTGACCGACCGACAGATCGAACGATTGATTGGTTGATTGATTGACCTACCGACCTCCTGACCGACTGATTGGTTGATTGGTTGATAGACTAACCTACCGACCGCCTGACCGACCGACAGATCGATGGACTGATTGGTTGGTTGATTGATAGACTGACCTACCGACCGCCTGACCGACCGACAAATCGATGGACTGATTGGTTGGTTGATTGATAGACTGACCTACCGACCGCCTGACCTATCGACTGAACGACACATTGACCGACTGATTGGTTGATTGATAGACTGACCTACCGACCGCCTGACTCAACGACGAATTGACCGACTGGTTGGTCGGTCGGTCAATCGATCGATCGATTGATTGACTGACCTACCGACCACCTGACCGACAGATTGGTTGATTGACTGACCTACCGACCGCCTGACCGACTGCACGACGGACCGACCAACTGATTGGTTGGTTGATTGAAAGACTGACTGACTGGCATACTTACCGCCTGACCGACCGACAGAACGACTGACTGATTGGTTGATTAATTGATAGACTGACCTATCGACCGACTAAACGACGGATCGACCAACTGATTGGTTGATTGATTGACTGACCTACTGACCGCTTGACTGACCGACAGATCAACCAACTGATTAGTTGATTGATTAATTGACTGACCTACCGACCGCTTGACCTACCGACTGAACGACGGATCGACCGACTGATTGGTTGATTGATAGAGTGACCTACCGACCGCCTGAACTACCGTCTGAATGACAGATTAACCGACTTATTGGTTGATTGATTGATAGACTGACCTACCGACCGCCTGGCCGACCGACTGATTGGTTAATTAACTGATATATTGGCCTACGACCGACTTAACGACGGATCGACTGACTGATTGATTGACTGATAGACTGACCTACTGACCGCTTGTCTGACCGACAAAATGGCGGATTGACCGACTGATTGGTTGATTGCTAGACTGACTGACCTACCTACCGACCGCTTGACCGATCGACTAAACGACCGACCGACTGATTGGTTAACTGACCTACCGACCGCCAAAGGACAATAAACCATAAGTCAAGTGTACACATACGGCTTATGTGAACTATAAAGGACCCAGTACATCTTCGAGACGGGTCCATACATGCCCTGCTGTTGACAGATGAATGAGCGCCTGTATCGGGCAGCAGGACACGACGTGAACCTTAGGGCGTAGAAAGTCATGAATGTGTGACATCTGGTCCACAGCGTCTTGAGACTGTATAAGGCGCTACATAAATCGAAGTACATTACATTATCGACAGACTGTCCTACCGACCCTCCGACTGACTGATCAATCGACTGATTTAGTGTCTAATCGATAGATTGACCGATTAAGTGAACCACCGACTGATTTATTGATTTATTGACTGACCTACCGACTGAGTGACCAACCAACCGAATGATTGACTGGTTTAGTGACTGACCAACAGGATGTCCGACCGACTGACTGCCTGGTTTGGTGTCTGATCGTCAGACTGACCGGCTGATTGACCAACCAAGTGATTGATTCGTTTATTGACTGACCGAATGAGTGACTGACCTATAGACCGACTTACTCACTGACTCCGACTGACTGACTAACCAACTCAATGACTAAATGACCAACATACTGACCCACTTACCGACGCAATGACTGAAGGGTACCAACGAACGACCAACTTAGTGACCGAATGATTGACTGGCTGACCGACTGACCTACTAAACGAACGATCAACCGACTTATTGACTGACCAAGAGACTTACTGGCTGACCTATTTACCGACTGACTGACTGACCGAACGACAGACTTACTGACCGAGTTACTGACCGACCCACATTAAAACCGCATGCTAGGTTTGAAACCAATATGGCTATACTACACTATACTACAGTACACTATATTAGGCTACTAAACTATCAGATATTGGAAATGTGACGTAATGGGGACTGGCCAGCCCACCGCCAAAGCAAAGTATAAAGTTATTCGACACATGTAGACAAATATCTAAGCAAATAGATTACTAAAGAAAATCGACGATAAATTTGTAAAATAATTTACACATGCGCAAATTCATCGTTACCTGTAAATAGTAATTAAAAGCCAGGAACGTGACCCGATTTCCATTTAATATTTGTATTGATATTTCAATCCATATAACCTGTAAAACATATTAGCCTGATGAGCTTTTGGGCACGTTGCAATCTAGTGTGTAGTACCCTTGACGAGTACATTGTAATTTATTAACCAGTTGCGCTGCCTTACAGTTAATTAGCGAATATTGATGTTTGCATCTTGGAAAATGTTCTGGATAATACAAGTCTCTATTGTTCATATTGCGTCATGAAATATTTAGTTTGACGAAGACGACGACGATGGCGGTAGTTGTGGTGGTGGTGATGCTATGTTTTCGGACCTTTCGTCCCAGATAGAGGTTTTGTCACCCATCCCAAGTATTTAATAACGGTTTTTAATCACCAGGTATATTTTAATAACTATTCGCTTCATTTCGTTGCTTCTTTCTAAAGTTTAAGTTTATCATATGCTTATTACAGTAATATTTTAATAACACGCGCTCAAATACAAATCTTGCCACCTAAAATATAATTGATATAACTGTAAAATAAATATAGCAAATGAATTAATCTATTCCATGGAGGTGTACACCCCTGTTTATTTTAACAAATTAAAATGATATAAATTGTATCAAATTATGTTTAACCATTTCAATATATGTATCCACTCAAGTCGAAGTTTGGCCTTGTGTCGAGCAGATCTTGTAGCATTGATAGGCTTCATCAGAAATGCTACGAATTGATGTCTTGTAGTGGAACCAGAACGCTATTGAGACGGCTTGAGACTTGAGACGAATTTTCTGTATGTTAGTTTATGATGCTAGTTTATGGTTAATACAACAATAAAACGTTATCCATTATTTGTAGAAATGAACATGATTAAGTCAATTGTTACTACAGGATCTATAATCTACAAAATGACGTTTCGTAGCAGACATTTAGCGCCACTCTTCACATCAAATTAGACAGTAAAACAGAAAAGGAAGTAAACATTCTAATACGATATGACCTACATGAATGTGATCTTATTTAACATTACTGTTACGACAAAAACATGTGCACGTTAGTCCGTGGAGAGCTACAAATCCACTATCGAAAATGGTAAATGTCAACATTAGTAATAGTACTATGAAAATGTCAAGCTCACCAACATAATACATCTCTCATTACTCAAATACCGTGTACTGGTGATTATGCCTGTATATCTATTACAAATCCGAATGGTTTTAATGTTCATGAGAGGAAAAAAGCGTATATACCCGTGTAAAGCTTAGCATTTAAACTAGAACTGATTGAGAATAACACACAATTCTGACATCTTGCTAGTCCCAGATTGACAGTAAAGAACAGTCCTCAGTAAAACATCAATGACCAATCTGACCTCCTTACAATATTGATGTTATATAATATTACCTGCACAAAACATGATTAAGATGCTTTGAAACACTGTACGACTGTTACATAATGTTGTCAAATCGAAAAGCTTTTAACGAATATACGTGAGTCACTTGCTTACAGGAAAATTAGACTGAATTCTCAGCAATATAATATAAATAACTAATTAAACCCACCAGGCTCTAGTTAGAAAATGTTGCTCGCGATCTTAAGTATATACCTTATTTTCTTTATCGATTGGACGATGGATCGATTGATTGAAAGATCGGATTGTTGGCTAATGATTAGTTTTATTCGGCTACGACACATAGACCTATATATACAGACGGTTATGTATATTATACTTTGAATCTCGGTCCATGTTTTCGCGCAGGACCTCTAGGCAGATACGAACCAGAGGGACCAGCAATAAGAAACTGTAGGTAGCGAAAGCACCAAGAGACCAAGGGATGCCAAGAAACGTCTGGAAAATCTAAACGGAAACCGCAAAGCATGCGTTAAAAGTAAATGCGCACGCTCAGTCAATAACGTCAAATTACGCCAAATATAATCTTGGGGACACTCTGAACATACAACTTACAAACTAACCATTGAGCGGCTGCTCTGCCTTTACGAATTAGAGACAGCTGTTAATTTAGAATGGGTTCCGTGGTCGAGCAGGTAAGTCTAACAGAGTCGAGTATGCACAAGGAGTTCGCGAGTTAATGTGCTGGATCCGACAAACTGATAACAACTAATTCCACCAGTGAGGGTTTCTGTTCATACCAATTTTCAGTTTCAACCTTAGTTTTTAGACGCGGAAAGCGTCTCTATAACAGCTTTTCAAAAATGTCTGTCTGTCTGTCGGTCTTGTCACGCACGTTTATGACTATTTCCGTTTTGTTGTTTCCATTTCATTTTCCAATGTGAAACAACTAATTAATTATCAACTGGTAATATATTAACATTAAACTTGAAATAAAATATCGTTAAAAATACACTTGTAAATGCTTACTTCGCTGTTAAAACTGTATGCAAATATATTATTTTTAATTGTATGATATGCAAATTGCAAATAACGCCTCAGGCTACTACGCTCGGCGACTTTCGCCTATCAGGCATAGTCGCAGAAATATGAAATTTGCATAGCAGGTGATGTTAACGCTATAAAAGTAATCTCGACGCAAAATTTCTTCATACCGTCGCTGATCTTGCTTGTATAGCTGATCAGTAGCTGCACTTCAATCACCTTGTACACACTAGGCGTTTGGAGAATAGGGCTATTAGCCCAGAATTGCTGGCTAGTGGTTAGTGAGTGACACTGACCGACTACCGTACTGCTGCTAGCATAGGCTTAATCGCTGATCTTGGTTGTATAGCTGATCAGTATTTGATTTGAATTCATTTGGTTCCAATACAAATACACATAAAATATCAAGTTAAAATACATAAAAAAATAATTAGCATAAAAAAACATGTACGAACAATTTAAAAATACTATAGAAAAGTAAATTAAAACAAATAAAACAAAAACCAGTAGGAACCAAGGATAACCCACAAAAGATGTCGTAAAACAATCTTATTTCCAGTGGGGTCCTTTATCAGTAGCTGCACTTCAATCGCCTTGTACATACTAGGCGTTTGGAGAATATGGCTATTAGCCCGGGTTTGCTGGCTAGTGCAAGAACAGTCGGTGAGTGACACTGACCGACTACCGCACACTTCAAATAATAATATTAGCCTAATGCTGGAACGCATGTACAAAGATATTAACTATTAACTTTCTTTTATCTATAATGTGCGCAGCTTTCCGCGTCTTATTGTCGGATCGCCTTGTTTTTAGATGTTGAACTCGTAAATTAAACCTGGGGTGGTTGCGTATCTATAAACGATGGAAATGCAGTTTTCGAAATATATTAGAAGATCTTTTCATATTTAAAATTACAAGATCAAAAAATCAAACAACTAAAGTAGGATCAAATTTGGTTGCGGCATTTTTTAAGTATTTTTTTTATTTAAGTGCAAAATTCTAAAGTACGGAACACCATACGCTGAATGTTTCGACGTTCAATATTCAAGCTTTGTATACCGATACGCAAGGTAATCTGTGCATATATTGCCGCTAATCTAAAGTGTTTTATTTTTAACTCGACTCATTCATTATTCATTCTAAGCAACCTAATGACCACTGTGCAAACACTTAGATACACATTAATCCTACATTATAATCCCATGGGCCTAATAATATTTGATTCAATACCGGTAGAAACTCTGGCAAAAAAAAACATATTAGTAGACTTATATTTTCGAATGTGCATTAAATAATAGGCAAATGTAT
>JAOTQE010093682.1:0-14489 GCA_025631205.1 Nesometra sesokonis
ATAAAAGTTTAGGTGTGTTTATCAGTAATGGAAACCTTCCTAACATATTCATGAAATTTTTAAGGGAGCAGCCAAATAGAATGATTAAAGGAGCGTCAACTACATCACAATGAATCCACCCAAAAAATCAAATTTCTTAAACATAAACATGATTAATTACCTGCATACTTTTTTGTTTGCCAATTGGAATGATCAATGGATCTACCCAAAAAAATCCAGTTTCTTAAACAAACATGATTAGTTACCTGCATACAGTACTTTTTTAGTTTTTTCTTGAATAGGAAAAAGCTTTTTAAGACCTGGCTCCCAACAAGTTTTCTGGCTCCCAGCCAATTTACTTTCTCCTGGTTTCCCACATGTTCTTCCATTTTTGGAAATTGCATACAGTACCTCTTATTAAACTTGAATATTTCCATTATCATTGATTTATGGTTTGATCGATTGACTCGGAAAAGACTGTGAATGAGCGCAATGCCTGTTACTTACGCGTAGCTCAGATGCTTCACGCTGTCAGTGGGGAAATTTAGTTTTCGTATCCTGGACGGCCATATCATGGCTGGTGGTAAGACCCCCCCAACTAAAAAAATTGGGTACATACCACCACAAAGCCGTTTTACACCAAGAGTTGTCCGTTTTTTTCTGTTAATGTTGGCATGTGTGCTTTGGACATCTAGTTAAAACTTAAAACTTGGCAAATCACTAGATTTCATTTTCCATATTTTGGTTTCATGCCACGTGTGGTAAAAAAATGAGAACTTGTCAGGCGCGGATCCAAGGGGGCCCCAACGGACCCCCCCCCCCCCCTTTTGAAACAAAAAAATACATTTTTTTTGCACAATTTTGAATAAAACGGGCAGCCACGCCCACCCGAATCTACGTTGACATGGAAGTTGGCCCCCCTTTCGGTGGATCCTGGATCCGCCCCTGAGAGAGTCTTCAATATCCCATCAACAGGGAAATATACGTCCATAATCCATCATTTATTTAAATTTTTCAAGCATCCAATCCGTCCAATTTTCTCTTTCCCCAATGAAACTTCCACTGGTATCATTATTTTTCACACTTTGACATCTGTATCTTATTCCAAGATCATCACAATTTACCACAAGACAAGTAATCCAATAGAATACAATACAAAAATGCATAATATTAAGAAATTTATTAGTAATTGAAGTGCACTTAAATAGTAACAAATATAAAGTGATTCACCTATTTTATACTATATACATAATAATTTGGTTTTAACATTAGTACAAATACAAGTACAAATTACCTCAATTGTATTTTATTTCTAGTACTTACAGTGATATAAAATATATTCTGAAACCCTAATGCTCAGTGTGGGAGATGAACTTGCCTTATTAATCATGAGTTCAAGAGTGGTGAGTTTATCTTGCCACGGATTACATTTCTGTGAATTTATCCTGCCAACATGACTAAGAACTGCAAGTTCACCTTACCAGGAATTAATGTGAGCTCAAACATGGTGAGGTCGCCTTACCATGAATTAATGTAAAGACAGAGAGTTCCTTACCAATGGTCTAATGCATTATCACAAAGAATGATAAAAATGATAAAGGCTTCTAAAATTTTTAGTGTTTTTTTTTTGGTAATTGCTATGTTCATGTTTCTTGCATGTCCGCCTAGCTAGCATAGCTATCAAGAATGTGCTTGCTTACTAAAACTTAGAAATTACATTTTCATCGTGAATAGCATCTTAAATACATCTGTCTTTTTCAACTTTGGTGTGTGTACTATTAACAAATTATACACAAATGTATGTGCCTGCTAATTAAATATGTAACAGTTAGGCCAGTGAACGCGGAGCATGAAACGGTATGCAAGGTTTTGTAGCAGTAGCGGCGCCAGGAATTCCCCGACAGCAGGGCAAAGCATCCGACAAGGGGCACGGGTCCCCCGACGAGTTTAATTTTGAGGTGGGCGTGTCCCCAGTTTCTAGTCTGACGAGCAAAAAAAAAAAACGTTATTTGCCGTATTTTTCGTGATTTTTAGCCCGTTTTGGTGTTGGGGCATCGTCTGTCCCTTGCTGTTTTGGTGTTGGGGTATCACTGCAAGAACCAATCACAACAAAATATTTAGATATTTACCAATAGCTCTCCCCACAAAAAGGCTCTGTTCAGACTCACAGCTTAAGGATTTAGTTGGACTGAAATAATGTACAGTATGCTAATGAGCAAATATGGAGGAGGTGATGATGGAAGAAACTGTTTTTACCAAAGATTATAAATAGCGCCGCAACCACTATCTCTTCAGCATTGCGCCTGCTGTAAATGACTGGACGCCATTTGAGCATGATAAAAACATTCTGAGCATGCTCGAGATGACAAATTTCGACTGCTCCCGCAAGGAGAGCATAAACGAACGTAAACAAAAAGAGCGTAAACAAAGCCTAGCTAGGGGCTAAGGCCTACGCCTACCCCTAAGTCCGACATGATTATTTAAAAAATTACAGTTAGGCGGCCTATCATTTATGGAAGTTGTAGACAGATAACCGGGATTGGATTCGGCATGCTCGAATGGCGTCCATGAACTATCATATTCTGGCTGGCAGTTGACTATCTTGCGCCGCTGCGCGACGCTATTTACAATCTTTGTTTTTACTTGATTTGTTGTGCTAATGAGTTGATGAAAAAACAAAACAATGAGTTGTATGGATACAGTAATTATTCAAGAGAATTCGTGGAGCCGCAACAGTAAAAGACCGATCACCCCACGATGCCTACACGAATTCGCTTGTAATACAGTATGCTACCTTTAAGCCACGTCTCTCAAAGATTATTCCCATGTGATGCTGCATAACCAACAACTTGGTTTATTCTATCCTATCTATTCTCATCCAAAAAAAAAAATCATATTTACATCACCATCCAGGACAAAACACCTGGTAGTGTCACTAAAATATTTACTTCCTAATAATACATCACAGAGAAATTTCAAAGTCCATAATAAGTGGGCAGCAATGGTAAAGTTAAAAAAAAAACAAAAAGCTATTCCATAAATAATACAGGCCACATGTCCTGAGATAGTCAATTAGCCCATTATATACAGTACAGTATATGGGACGTAACTTCATAGTGTTAATAACCTTTCTGACAGGAATGTCAACACAGCTTCCTATTCAGTAAGTTTAAACCAGATGGCATCAACACAATGTGACATTTTTTGTCAATAGGAAATGCTGCTAGTGTTCATGGATTAGAATAGGCTCATTGAAATACGCACTTACAAATTTCTAATAAAAAGATCTTAAAATTTGAAAAGGGCAGCACCCAATTTTAGATAATTATCAACTACAGTTAAAATACAAAAGTCAAGCTTTACAATTTCATAGAAATATAGATTATTCAGAGTTTTGATGAATACATTATTGGTACCAGCGAAGCAGTATTATGACATAACACTATGAACACATTTACACTTGTGATTGGGACCTGGGCTAGTACAGGATTGGATCCAAATTGTTTGGGTCTGATCTTGTATTAAAGCTGTGGTAAAAAAAAAAACAACCAAAAGCACAGTTACAATAATGAAAAAATCTAGAATTCAGAGCGAACTGTAGGTTTTTTTTGTGATTGCTGTCACTGACACTTTACTCTTATTTCCCTTTGACTTGGCCAGGATTTCTGATTACACCATTCTTTAGGAACTGTTCACAAATACTCATGTACAGAGTAGCTTTTAGTAGGCTGCAATACATTTGGATATATTTGCACCTCTACCTGTCATGTTATTTTTAAACAAAAATTCAACGAACAGGAAGGATAAATTTGTATTAAAAAATTGTGATTGCAAAGGATGCTTTCAGGTCTGTTACGGTTCATGTAGACTGCTCTAACTCATTTTTTGAACACCTCGCGAGGTGGTCTAAATTTTGGCCGTTCAAGAGTGACCCAAAGCACCTGTGGTGTTTGCAGTTATAAAGTGCTGGTCCTGGGCAAGCCCAAGGCCGGCCCAAATCATAAGTGTAAATGGTGTCCATGATACTATAGTGCTTATTCTATAGGTTACAGTACTCAGGGATTTCTTCAGATCAGATGTCAATCTGGGCAATAAACACAATCATTATAATGCTGCAAATTGCAATATCAAGCTTCGCCAATAGGAAAATTATACCCCTCCATTTTTCAGCCTAAAAGAAAACAAAATAAAATGTTATGGGCATGTTATATACAATGAAAAAAAGTAATCAGATATTTGTCTCAATTCATGATTAATCTGCCTTAAAGAACTGGACTATGCAGCCCCATCTAGGGATTGCAAATTGAGAGCTTTCAAATTGAGAGCTTTCAAATTGAGAGCTTTCAAATTGAGAGCTTTCAAATTGCGAAATTGTGGAATGTACAAAGTACTGATTATATTATCAAAATCAGCCTTTTATAACCAAAGTTATGGAATATCCCTTGTATTTGTTTATATTTGCTTTTGTTTATTTGTTTATTTCTCAATAACTTCCTGTGTGACAACTTGGTGGTTTTGCTATGCCTTGTCCTAAGTGTATTTATTGGCATCTAGCATCATAAAATCAAAGTAGAGTTCTAAATTTCCAAACATTTGGCATTTTATGTGTTTTATAGACCGTTGAGTTCTAAAGTGTGCTAATACACAGTGTTGATTCACATGTCTGTTATGTCCTATGTGCACATTGTTTTTATATAAATCAATGAACAACACATATGGCTGTTCATTTACTAATTGAAGGTTCAATAAACAATGATACCCTGCTGTATTGTGGACTCCAGTAAAAAGCTAAGAGGTCACCTGTTCCTTCAAAGGAAACTAGTTCATCTGCACCACAATACAGAAACTAGGGATAAGCTCCAGCCCTATATGTGCGGATTGTACTAAACCACCAGCAACACTGGCGACCCAGAGAAAAATACAGAACAAGTAACCACTGGAGATTGGTTAGATACCTACATTAAATTGCTTATGAATAATGAAATATACATTTCAAAGCTTATTTGAGAGTTTTGGAAAATCTAGATGAATATTGGATACTTTGAATCTTCGAATCTAATAGTTTTCAATCACAGTACAACAATGGCGACGCACATTTGAGCAGAGTGCAATCCAACATGAATTATCTAAAATTGTCAACAATGTTATTATTTCTAAGTAATTTCACATAAGTAAATGTACTCCAGTGATGATATTTAGCTTTGTATTGGGCTCTGGTGGTGTTAAGTACAACTGATGTAAGCCATCTTTGGTAGGCAAGGATATTGGTAGCTGTTGAGTATCTACTTACTGGTTTCTCAGGAGTAGCTGTGTCTGTACTATCTTTAGACTCGCCAGAAGGCTGCATAGCAATGTCACTCGGCTTATCAGTAGCTGTTCAATAATAAAACCATAGTTTAATAATATGTTTTTTATGTGCCTATGTTTGCACCCTTTCCAACTCCCTGTTTGCACTAAGATAAACAAGAAACGAGTGAGCCCCTAAGGTTTTGCTTTGCATAGGCCTAGCAATGTTGAGATAGTGATCACTTAAAATTTAATAAAACTACCATTTGTCTCCAATTTCAGCTGGCCTTCATTTTCCCATTCGTGTTAAGCAGATGGAGTGCTGCTGGAAAATGTCATTGCCACCTAGATAAAGTAAACTTTAGATTTCTATTCTGGGTTCCCAGACATGGAAAATCAGGTACAAGCTTCTTCATCTGGTGATGATCGCACAATCCATGTCAAGAAGCTGGAGAGAAGGTGTGGGGTCAAAGGGGGCGCTAAGACTTCAAATTTGAGCTTGGTAGGGTAAAGGACTATGATCATCTTTGTACAGCCATATTCATTTTCCAGCATCTCCATTTAAGCATAGTCACTGTATAAATAAAAGATGTTTTTTTTTCATTGATAATAGGAAAATTAGCAATATTACAGTGCATATAAAATCAATGAAAATAAGTTTATTTGTTTCATTCATCTCTGAAATAATAGAACAGAATAGAGTTGCAAATACAATCAAAGAAATCACAAGTTGTTTTCCAGTGTTACTAAAATTTACATCTCCAGGTAACTGCATTAATTTGATTATGTATCAAATTTAAGCTTATATAAGCAGCAAGTGAGATATTGTAGTCATTATGATAGTTTAGTAATGAATAATCAGTAAATTTCACATAAAACAAGTTTTCTAGTACTAATCTCCCTGCCATAAAAACATACAATAAAAATAGCCACATAGGAATTCATAAACCTTCAGTTCTAAAAACGTTTTGCTCTGTGGCCTAAATTGGTATATCTTGCAACAAGCCGCAGCCCATTCACAGCAGTGACAATTTTGAAAACTTATTGTTTGAGATTCAAATTCAAATCATGTTTTCATAATGGCATATAAATTAATTTAGACAAAAAACTGTAAAATTGAATAGGACAGGACGGAAATAAGCATGGGTCCAGGGCCATCCAGAAAACAAGATTTTTTTTTTTTAATTCTCTCTGCACTTAGAATTGCATAGTGTTTACATGATATCTCAAAATAAAAACCAAATCATTACAAATACTATGCCAAAACAATAGGAATTTTAGGATTTCAGTGTGAGAAAGGTTTCAAATGCACGAGTCTCTTGCCAAATGCAGTAAACTTGTTTTTGTTCTTAATAGGCCTGATCTCTCATATAAAAGGTCAGTAGCACAAATGCACATATTTTATAAAAAAAGGTTGGTAAGATAAATTCAAACATAAACCTATAATACATCAGCTATGAGGAAAACTAATCACTGCTAAATAAATGAAGTGATTTTTAAAGGGTTGATCTAAACTTTATTTCTTAATTGCTGAGGTGCTATCGCGGCATCAGAAACTTATCCATGACCCTGTAGGTGTCAGGCCCATAAATGTTTTGCAGCCATAGTTTGGCCTGGAACCTATAGTTGGAAAAATGGAATCAGACATCATCTCTTAAACCAAAAAAAAAAACACTCCCTAAATTATGACCATAGTAACATTTAAAGTTTATTTGATATAAGCCCAAATCAATCTTGTGAGAGATCTAAGGATGTATGAGTTATTAAAATATTTATTGAAATTTCTTCCTATTGGTGCTGATAGAATCATTTGTTGTTGATAATGTAATTATGAATGGTAATTTAATCCAATTAAATTCAATATATCTTTATTTATCCTACATGGAGACATTCATAACAAAGTCGCTGGATTACAATACCAACTTATATAGCGTTCAAATACATAGAACATTATGTGATGAGCTAAAAATTGCATAATTACTGGTTTTTGTTAAATGCCCTTACTATTTACCAGAATTTGTTTATTACAAAAGGAAGATGAACTTTGCAACTGAAAGCCTATTAGTTTAGAACTATTTTTGTAATGAATTTCTTTAACCTCAATGATAGTAGTAGTGATGGTGGTAATTGTAATAATATTAGTAATAACAATGTTGGTAATTTTGATGGTTTATAGTCAAAAATATTTGCATGTGTTAATCCTAATAAACTTAATAGTGTTTGGGTTGATCCAGTCATCATCAAAAACTATGAAAAGCTGATGAAAATGATGATGACTATGTTGTGTGAAATTAAATATATATGCTTCGTCATGAGTTAAAACCAGAGAAATACTGTACTTATCGATTAATTAGTATTAGTTAATAATGTGTATATTTTATTCTATAAACCATCTGACATATGGAACATTTTTAAATTTCTTTCCATGGGAAATAGTGCTTAGCAACAACCTCCAAAATCATTAACTTAATGTCAAAAACATTGAAAACTACTTCTTTCCATGTCATGTGTTTCATGACAATGCACGTTAACCTTCCATTGATTCAACCAGAAAAAAAATGCTTAAGCTGACCCTCCAAACTGTGATTTCATGTTCAAGGGTAGGGAACTTATACTAGGGTATATTTCCACATAACAACCTAACATTTCAAGTTCAAGGGCTGAGACTACTATAGTCTACAGTAGTATCAGTCAAGGTAGAGGGCTTAAACTGTGTGAGTACAATAATTATATTTATGGACTTGGCCAGTATCATGGTGGGATTGATTCAAAATAAGATAGAGTGATAATGAAATATGACAAAATAAAAGCCTTGAGTAATGCAAAGATTAGTATGATGCGATAACTGTATAATATTGCTAAGCAATGCGAAGTATATTAAAATTTGGATGATTATATTTTTGATTTTTAATTTGCTGAATAATGTCTTTCAAAGCTTTGCCAAAAAACACCAATGAATTGAACAAGTGTAACAGTGGTTTATTATTTATTAATCAATTACTCAAAAAATGGGCCCTCTGCAAGCTAGTCTTAGGGTTAAAAGTTTATCAATAAACAATTCAGTTAAGGTAGGCCTACATTGGGCCTGTTTGGGCAATTTTTTTTCACTGTTAAACATCATACCGGTCAAACAATTCCCCAGTTTCGACAGAACAAATGTTAATTCCAGACCTCCCATGGATTTAACATCAAAGCAGCCTGTTTTGCCAACTCTGCAATTAACTGGAATTAACCGTTTAAAAATTTACAGCAGAGAAACCTCTTTACAACTTCAGCTGTTTTTAATAACTTTTCTAATGTTTGACTTGATTCGATCATTGTTAAATACCAGTAATGAGTATTTTTGTTTCTGTTTATGGAAAGAGTAGTACACAGTGTTCACCTATTCATATCTATTTTCAACAATCCCGAAACCATTTATTTTTTGGGCATGAAATAAGTTGATGATCATTAAAACGTATACTGCAGGTGATTAAGGTTGCTGTTGTGCTGTACTCTCACTATTTGGTATAAATTTACCACTTTATAAAACGAAGTACTGTAAAAGCACTGGCCAATAGTACAAGTAAATTTGCTTGGATGTGGCATGGTTTTAGGAAAACAACTACAATGATTAATCAACATTGTCTGCACAAGGATAAAAATTGGCCTAAGTGTATTTTTCCCGATTCTCACTCGAACAGGCACATAGTGGCTGACACAGATGACATCGTTTATTAGATGGCTATAAAGTCGATAATTTAACAAACATAATGTTATATGCAATTTGTTATAGTGGATACTGGCTCTTGATGACAGTTATGAAGAAATTAGCAAAAAACCTCCTTGTTAAGTAAACAACCAGGAATTTAAGAAAACTAATGTTGGACAAAATGAATAAAAGTTCTGTACTTGCACCAAGGAGCAGTTATAGACAAAACTGCTGTCTACTAACAAAAATAGTATAGTACTATACATGTGTCACATATGAAATGCAAGTCAGATGAATAACCAGTCAACATAGCCTGAAGTCACTTACAACCAAACGAGGGTGTTGTTCCTCGTTCCTTTGGAGAAGTTTGAAGTAATTTTCCATGCTCTCCGCTCTCTACAATTAGGAAAATATTTGTACAGTAACAACAATAAATTGGTAAAAATACACAATATAGAAAAGTGTGCTTCAAATGAACATAGAGATAGAAAACTGAACCATCAGTGCCACCAATAACTTAACCCACTAACCATGAGGTGGAAACTAAGATGAAGAAGGTTGAATGCATGTTGAAGAATTGTAAATTGGAAACCCCCAATTGGGAACTTGATAATGAAACCCTAAAAACTTGACAATGCTCTGAAAATTTGACAATGAATTTAGATGATTAAACAGAAACTGGAAACTTGAGGATGAAGCCCTGAAAATGTGACAATGAAGTAAATGAAACCCATATAAAGAGGTAATGATTACCATTGACTGCACAATCATAACACAGTGAACGAATCTCATAACACAGTGAACGAATGCTGTAGAAAATCTTGGTTAAATATATTGAATTTATTGATTTAACTATTATGAAATGTAGTTTGATTTATATAGTGCCTTATATTGAACAGTCTCAAGGCAATGTGTAATGCGTAAGGGTCATGCCATGCAGAAAGTGTTGGCTTGTCCTTTCGCTCTTTCGTCTGTCCACAACAGAGGTCTGTGTACACAACAAAAACCCCTACTCATCGTGAACTATGTACTGTGTTTTTATAATGCGCACGAGACATTTGTGTACACTGGGTCTCTGTTTATAGTCTTTATCCAAGAAAATATTACTGCAGACTGTTTGTATGTTCACAATTACTTTCTCATATCTTATACCCTAGTAGCTAGATCAACTTTTGTATGCACTTTTAGGTCCAGAGAATTTGACTTCAAAAATTGGTTTAGGGTGGTCAAACAATTTTTGGCCTGGTAAACACATTTTGAAAATGTGGCGAAAGGTCAAAAGTTCAAGGTCGAAGGTTAAAATCATAAATTTATAAAATATATCATATCTTAACAATTACTGGGGCTAGAGAATTCATTTTGGTGCCAAATGACTCGGGATATACATATTTATATTCGACCTAATGGAAGTTTTACCGTAAAAATGGCCAGAAGTACCATTTCTGACCCTTGACCTATATACACGTGTACTTTCATATCTTTGTAACTACTAGTCCTAGAGACTTGTGATTGGTACTTCCGGTCACTTTTTCGGCAAAACTTCCATTAGGTCGAATATAAACATGTACTGTATATTCTGAGTAATTTGGCATCAAAATGTATTTTATAGCCTTTGTTGAGATATGATATATTTTATATATTTATGATTTTAACCTTTGACCTTGAACTTTTGACCTTTTGCCACGTTTTCAAAATGTGTTACCAGGTCAAAAATTATTTTTTGACCACCCTGAGTATCTATAACATATCACATGAGTAATGTAACTAGATTTCAATTTGTACGGTCATAAATTCATGGTTTTTAGGCCAAAAGTTTTTTTGAGTTTCGGTAGTGCCCACAGGAGCTTAGCTCTAATTTTCTTTTTTTTCTGTGTAAATATAAAACAAAACCAAATCAATTGTTTTACTAATCCATGACTAAAGAAAATAATCAATTCAATATGGATTTTAACAAGTTTTTACAAAACATTCGTATGCGGCAAGCGTTATGAGGCACTTACGGTTTGATGTCTGTAGTAGGCCTATTGTACCAATTATGGTAGTCAACAATTCTGTCTATTGAGAACTTGAGAATAAAGTCCTAACATTGTGACAATCTAACAAATAGGGTGATGGTGAAAATCCAGTCTATAAGGTTCATAATGAAGACCACAGTACAAACTTGACAATGATACCCAAATTCACAACATAACATCAATTTGTAAATTACTATAAAGGTGATCACCACTACGCTAAAAAATCCAAGTAGATGCCCAACTTGCAATCTAAGTGGCAGAGAAATTGGTGAAACGATGCAATGACTTGAGATGTTATATACTTCAGTTACAGATGTATAATATCCCAAAAATGAGAAAAGAAAAGATGAAGATAAAATCCAAATTGAGAATCCACCATTGAGTTGGTCCATGATTAGAGGTTGATCATTATTCCATAACTTAACTAATAATTATAAACAGATGAATTAATTAGTACTAATTAAAATCATATTGAAGTGATCTCTGTGAAAACCTGTACATAGATAGTTAACAGGACTGAATGAAATTTGTGGGTTAATGGAGTCTTGAATTGAAAACCTGATAATAAAATTTAAAATTATGTGTTGAGCAGATGTGTCTCTGTACCATTAGTCCGCTGAGCCTTCCATAGACTAACATTAGGCCCAAGGCAATATTTCATGGGATATTGTGATGTTTCACATCATCACTAAACCTTTTACTCTATTCATTTATCAGTAAGCTATTACTGTTCAAGCGTCCTTCAACTTGATCCAGAAAACATAAGCTTATTGGGGGAAGGTCAGGCTAATGCACTGTGTGAATTTTCCACCCTAAATGTTTCTTAAGGCCATACCACACATCCCACCTAATTCAACCAGCCACCCACTCTAACCTCTAAATTATGTCAAGATACTGTTATAGTCATGTTTACCCTTAACCCATGTGGATGGCTAAATCCATGTGTGCAGTACAATAATATTTACATATTATTGTTTCATGCATTCAAATGTTAGGTTAGCTTTACTCCTACTACTGTACAGTACATCATAACACCATGTGCAACCTATCTATATTTATTAAATGCTTTAAAATGATGTAAACATGCACATATGAATGTCCCAACAAAACAATTGATCAATATATTTTAATTATGATGCACACAGAAAGGTGTATATCGGGTGGTCCAAAAAAAAATGTCACTAAATTCAAACCTCTCTTACTCCCATATGCAATAAGCTAGCTTCTTGAAAATCCACACACCTACATAGTTGGGTATTGCCAATAAATTGGCAAAGTTCAAAGGTCTTTGGTCGAACCGTTTCATCACAGTGAACATTTTAAAAATGCATGTCGAAAAGTGACGTACCGGAATGAAAGAATCGTTTAACTTTCTTTAATAATCACACCAAATGCTTGTTGTGTCCTGTGTAAAGTCTCTTTTTCCATGAAGAAATGCAGTGCCTAACCTCATCCAGAGATTTTCTCCAGCCCCTGACTATTTTTTCCTTCAGTTCGTCTATAAATTTTTTTGTTGAAACACATAATTGTGGTCTTGGTAAGACCTCTGCAGTCAAGGGGATATTTTGGCACTGAGCCATAAGTGACACCTGTCATCTGGTGCATCATTTTTTGACTTCACATGTTATTTTTTTCACTGTGACAAAAGTACCAAATGCAGAACATTGTCATTTTCAGCATCTAAAGAAAAAGACCTGATAGACATAATGCCAAATTTTCAGCCTTGTACCTGTAGAAACACCAGACCTAGTGAAGTTGAAAATAAGTGACGTTTTTTTGGGCCACCCGATATATCATAGATTTACCCATGTCTCATAAAACATCTCACTTCCAAAAGGGTTCAGAGTTGTTAAGTGCAGCCAATAGGTGTGTTCTGTCTAGTTGCTGTTAGAGTTATAACAGGAACACTTTTTGGTAGTTTTTTTTAAAGGTTTACATTTAATTGTGTATTATGGGCCTACAGTTTATATTCCTTTATGAAATGACCTATTTTCTCCACTATAATAATAAAGCAAAAAGCCACAAGAGTGTGCCAATATTTTAACCTATGGATTGGTTCCTCTGTTTAACTGTTGTTTAATTCTCCTGCCAACACCAGCTAACGAACAGTAGGAATAAAATAGACAGTTGGTATGCAGTAAGATTTTTACTAACAGCATATCTACATTGCAACCAAACATGTATATTTTTGGGCAAAATAAATCTGATTTTGGAATATTTATAAAAGATTAATAGTTGATTGTGATATTTTTATTCTTATTTATACATAATTGATCAATTAATTTGGTATTAAGGAGAATCAATTAGGAAGAATTTAGACATGTGCTTTTAAAAATCATTGTGTTGTTGTCTACAGAAGGTGGAATAAATGGTCTATGAAAATGGACTGAAATGATTTGACATGTGGTTGTTAATTTTAACAGCAGTAGTCTGTTGCCTAGAACTCACATCTGGGGTTGAAGCAGTATAACCAACTTTTAAAAAAAATCCGAAAGGTCCACTAATAATCTTCAAGTAAGAAAGTATAATACTCCAAGCAATGAGGCATACTCTAAGTAATACTCCACCTTTCAAATGACTTAATTTATGTCAAATCCTGTCATGATGGCATGTATCTCATTGCTTGGAGTATGTATTATACTTTCCAACTTTAAACAGCCAGTTAACAATGCGAGCTGGTATATCTACAAATAACAGGCTGAGAAAGGCCAGTGTTAGGTTCAAAGTCCCAATATCAAGGATCAGAAATAAAATCATGTATACTGCACCAAACCACCTCCCCAAATAATACTACAGTAATTATTCATTATTTTTATACAAAAACCTTTGGGCCAAGCATGCCACAATTAAAATTTGGCAATTGTATCTCCCAGGTACTCATACTCCTGGGTGGAGAGAGGCAACATGGATGAATCTTACATAAGAACACAAGAGACAAACAAGTATAAGTTTTGAACTCCCGACCTTACAATTGGGGTATTTGAAACGGAATTACATTACCTATTCCCATTTAGCATACGTACCTTGTCTTGAGCTTACGACATCAACGACTTCAAATGCCAAAATAACCAAAACACCAATAATAAGAAATGAGATTACTGTCCAGAACGCATTGACATCAGTGATTGATGATGCTAATGGGTCAAAGTAGAAGTCAGTCGCAAGAGTGATTGCAATCACTATAAAATAAAAAAAATATATGCTAACATCATTTTGAAATCTCCATAAAACAAACTATTACTCAAAATCTTGATCTCAAAATCAGGATTGCCATTTACATAAACTTGTATACAGTATATGCCTATTATGTATCTGATGCCTTTACCATGTCTTGATTGAAAGTCCACAAAATCATAAAACCAATGTAAATTGTGAGGTGTCGTGACAAAATGAGTCGTGTTGTACGCCAGGTCATTTTGAGATATTCACAAAAAAAGACAGAGTCATAATTTGATGAAAATGAGATTCCTATTGTTTTGTTAAGTTTAGTAATTAAATTTTATGATTGCAAACATCCT
>JAOTQE010093693.1:0-14489 GCA_025631205.1 Nesometra sesokonis
GACTTTTGGAAAGGAGGGGGGGGCGGAAGGGGGACGGTAGAGGGTGAATTTTTTAGTGAAGTCCGGGGGCATGTTCTAGGATTTGCTTCGCAGCATTCACTTACAATTTGTAATTACTAGTTTAAATTTTAATCTTATCTAAATTTTGCTTGAAGGATTTTGCCAGATCAGAACATACTCATCTAGGAATGCTGGTGAAAGATTCAAAGGTAAAATGTGCATTTAGCCCTAAAAAACAATCGGCTGTCTGCTCAAGCAAAGTATGTGGTAGAGCCAATAAGTCAAAGACGGGTTAAATTAAAATTGCGTTACATACACATTATCATCCTTAAAATTCAAAAACTTTAATTCCATGTGGTGTTTTCTTGGGAAGTTATAAGCATTAAAAGTTCAAATATCTAGTTTTTGCTGCGAAGCAGCTAATCCTAATCTATACAGCAATTTGACCTCTCGGGGTCATAGTTTGTCAGATTATATAGGCCTGAAGGCCCTGAACAGTGGAGTTGTGTTCTTTTGATCTGCCGGGTAAAATTAATTACTCTAGGCGACGTCTGTAGATGTACAAATGCGTGGCAAGCCGCGGATTTGAACTGACCTTGTCCCTACAAAATACAAGTTTGAACCCTGTATACCCTTGTACAGTTTGCTAATACTGTAGTACCCTTTTCTAAAACTCTATAAGCATAAAAAAATTAATCTTCTCTCTTTCTCTTTTTCCATAGAATCTGTTCACATCAACAGTGGTCTCCTAGCACTGGGGAATGTAATTAGTGCCCTCAGTGACCAGAAGAAGAAGAATGTTCACATTCCATATCGAGATTCAAAGATCACAAGAATCCTGAAGGACTCCCTCGGTGGTAATGCAAAGACTTGTATGATAACGTGCATTAGTCCATCAGCTGTGAACTTTGATGAAACATTGAACTCCTTGAAGTATGCAAATAGGGTATGTAAATATGCTAATAATATATATAATATATCGGGTAGCCCAAAAAAAAGTCACTTATTTCAAACTTCACTAGCTCTTGTGTATCTACAGGTACAAGGCTGAAAATTTGGCAAAATGTCAGGGGCGCAGCCAGATGGGGTGTCAGGACCCCCCTAAAATTTTGAGAAAAAATTTTTTCTACTAAAAAAGTTATAATGTGAATAGCATGAATTGTAAACCAGCCATCAGTAATAATGCAGACCGAAACTCAACTTCGCATAACCTATTTCAATAAAAAAAAAACCAGGAAATGATGAAGTGATGTTTTTTTTTTTTTTTTTTTTCTGTGCTCATCAAAACAAAACCGGCAACCACGCCCACCCGGGGACCCCCGAGTTGGGACCATGCGTCGGGCAAATCCTGGCGCCACCACTGCTGACCCCCTCCCTTTCATTGCATCCTGCCTGCGCCCCTGTATGTCTATCAGGTCTTTGTCATTAAATGCTGAAAATGACAATGTTCTGCATTTGGTACTTTTGCCACGGTGAAAAAAATAAATGTAAAGTCAAAGAATGATGTGCCAGATGACAGGTGTCACTCATGGCACAGTGCCAAAATATCCCCCTGACTATAGAGGTCTTACCCAGACCACAATTATGTGTTTCAACAAAACAATTATAGACAAACTAAAGGAGAAAATAGCCAGGGGCTGGGGGAAATCTCTGGATGAGGTTAGGCACTGCATTTCTTCATGAAAAAAGAGACTTTGCACACTTTGTGATCATGATGAAGGACACAACAAGCATTTGGTAGGATTAGTAAAGAAAGTTTAAACTTCTTTCATTCCAGTACGTCAATTTTCGACAAGCGTTTTTAAGATTTTCAGCAAGTGCAGCACTTTTATCGGATAATTTTTATCGAGGTAATTTATCGTATAATTTTTTTGCTGCGGAAACACGGCCATTGCCGGCATGGTAACATTGCGGTATTTTCTGTGTGAAAGGGGCCTTTGAGGGAAAGGGTTATCCTTAATGTATACAAATATTTCAAGCTTTAACTGAATTAAAATAAAGCACATGATTGGTTTGTTTTTAAGTTTTTGTTTTTATATGAAAAAAATCACTTTTTAGGCCAAGAATATTAAGAATAAACCAATAGTAAACCAAGATGTACAATCCATCAGAATGGAAGAGATGCAGACAGAGATTCAAGCACTACGAGAGGAGTTGCAGAGACAAAAAACTGCATTCAATACTGTTGACCAAGGCGGAGAAGACAGAGAAAAGATGCTGGTATTGGAGAAGCAGATGAGAAGGTTGGTTAAATAGGTTATATGTAGTAGAATATCTGACACTGCTGATAAAATTTCATTGGTTTTCATAGATATAATTTTATGTAAAAGTTCTTTGAAGTAAAGCCAAAATTACGCTTAATTGTATACGTTTCGTTGACTTCCAGTCAACATCGTCAGTACGATTGTGCCTGGTTTTCAGATTTCTTTCTTTAGAAACTCATTCAAAGGAATTTAACCGTGTTTAAAAAACATATGCTTTTTTAAGTTATTCACTAAAAACACGCTCTTAAGCCGGGCACGACTTAACCGTCACTCCCTGTGTATGTGGTTTCCAGACTCAATGACGGTCTTCTACTCGTCGGTCGACAGCTTTTTAGTGATTCAACAGGAAATCACTTAAAAAAACTGTTGACCGACGAGTACAAGACTGTCATCGGGTCAGGAATACACACACACATGGAGTTACTGTTTAGTCGTGTGACCGTCGTACGACGCAGTGAGTGACTGGCTTTAGACTAATATTCGTATCTCCAATTAGAAAATTGGGCTAAAAGATCGTACTTCACAACACAATTACAAGTAGGCTAAATATATTGTATTACTTTTAAACACTATTTTGTTTGAATAACAGTTATAACTGCTAATATCCTCAATATATTTTCAATACACTGGTTCATTATTTTTATATTTATTTAGTGTGAAAACAACATGTGCCCATTTCAAAGTTTGCACCGAGGAAGCAAAGAAGATTTTCATGGATCTTTTAAACATCCAAATCCTAAACAAGTCCCAGACTGGATCCATACAGAACTGGATGGATTTGGTGCAGGAGGCTAACAACCAGATAACCTCTGAACTTGAAGAATCAGATCAGGATAGCACAAAGGTGGCTGCATTAGAGTCTAAGTTAAAGAAGGTATAGAACATTTTGTTATTATCTCTAAATAATAATGGTAAAACTAAATTTTCACTAGCCAATAATTTGTGCAATTTTTGTGATCCCTTGTATTTGTGATTTTCAGATATAAAACTGGCAGTTGTGAAAACTAAGTGCTTTCAAAATCTTTTGATAATAAATATATGCAAGAAAAATAATTGCAAACTAGGAAGACTATAACCGTAGAAAAAAATATTAGGTGCTACTATTATTTCTATGAGAGTTGTACGTCCTTTAGGCGACTGTGTTTTCCACTTTTGGCTCCCAAGCCGAATTGCCAAATGAATAAAATAAAAGTAAATGAAAAATGATTGAGCCATAGGAAACCCAATTAAACAGTTTTTAGAATAGTGTATTTGTTGTCAGTAAATTGATAATAGATAAACATAAATTTGTTTTATTATTGTTTTGAACAATTTTAAAGTAAAAATATGAAATGAGTAAACATTGTAACTCTCAAATTGTATTATTGATAATAGATACACAAAAATTGCACATAATTCAATATTTATAAATCACCAGAATAAAGGATTGCGAACATGAGTCGCTTTTTAAATGTGAAGTAAGGACTTTTTATTATTTAAATATTTCAACTATTTCTATTTACATTTTAAAATTAATATGTAATTCCTGCATTGTGTTAGCATAATTTAGGCCTAATCTTTGTTTTTCCCATTCGCATTTTTATAAAAGTTTTGCAATTTAACTTTTTAAATTCCCATATATAAATATATTACACATTTTTGGATAACTCTATGTATGAATGGGAAAAAAATCAACATACATTTTTTTTTAAATTTGTACAATTTTCAGGGTACTTTTATGTATTTAGCCAAAAAATCAAGAGTTACGAAAGTTAAAAAAAGAAAACGCTGACTTGATTTTCAAGTTTTGGATTTTGGGCAACAGGGATATTTTTAGCTCTTATTTTCAGCTTTTCAGTTTAACAAAACTTGAGTATTATTTTTTTAGGCCCTGGCAGATCTTGCAAGTGATGAGGAAATCTTTGCTGAGAAAGTAAAAGAGGCCAATATGCTACAAGAACGTGTTGAAGAACTGGTCAGTATTACCTGTTAAAAAAAGATCATAACACTGTTTCTCAAAGACAATATATAGTTTGATATTAGAATGTGTGGAATGACAACCTACATTTAACAATCCTTACTTTAGTTACCTAGCAGGCTCTGTAACTACCTTTTTGGTTAAGTAAAAGGATCTTTTTTAAAGATGGATGAAAAAGTGAGGGCAAAAAAAGGTGCGCTGCCCCAAAATGTACGCCTACCTGGAATTTTGTGTTTCACATGTTTCTAAATTTTCTCCTAATAGTTTTTTGAACCTGAGCTTATGAGATATCCTATTGTAACCAAAAGGTATATAGATATAGATCATATGTTATCTAATACAAAATTGTACAAGTGCTGACCAACATTTTATATTTTAGGAGAAATCTGGCATAGAGATGGCACATTTCCTTGAAGAAGCAATGGAGAGGAACAGGCTGCAGGAGGAGGCACTTGTACAACAACAAATCAAGATAGATGAGTTATCTGATCTGTTACGAGGCATGGAGGATCAGGTTTGTACTATTATTGCAAATAAACTAGCTTAGGTTTTCGATTTTCAGATTATTTGATTTCAATTTTGTTGGCCAAAAATCAAGAAAATCAGTGTCCAATTTTTTTAACTTAATCTCTCATGTTTGATTAAATACATACAATTTTCTTGAAAATTTTAAGAAATAGATATAATTACCTCAAGATTTTAAAGTAATACATAAATTTATCCCAAAGTATAGAAATTCAATTTCCATAAAAGATAGTAAGGAGGCTTACAAAATTGGTTTTAGAAATGAAAAACATTGTTTTCATTTATGGCTATAAAAATAAAGGATCATGGCAAATTTTAAAAGACCTATAACCCCCAAACCATTCAGAATTTTTAATTAAAAGTTTGGAATTTGTCATAAATCTTGAGTTTAATTTGTAGCAAAAGCTGAGATGGCCACATGGGAGGCCATGGTTGATATGACATGGAATGATACTTAAAAATCCAAAACGGTATCACTATCAGCAAAACTATATTGGAAAGTGATAGACACCAGTCACCAAATATCTTAATCGGTGAAGAATAAGGAAAAAGTAATAAATTCTTGCACAATTTGCATTTTATTGGTAGCGTTCCACTGGAAAATAGAGCCAGTGAATCTGTGTGTTCACTCCAGGAATTCCTGATGTCATACAACGTTATTGAAACGATTTTGGTTACATAATGACTTGGATAATTTAAACATCTCATTGCCTAACCAATTTTTTCCTGCTTCAACTGGTGTTCATGGAATTAAAACCATCAGAATTAGAACCATTTGATTGGTTGGCCTGCCACCCAGATTTGTATTAACCCAATCTCATTAACCAAATATGGTATGCTAATGATCCCATCATTGTTGATCACGGCCCATGCTCCGTGCTCCGTTTTATAATTTACAAGTGTATGTTTCTCTAATTTGCATTCATGCTTGGTATAAATAAGCCTTCATTGATGGCGCTATCCTGAGACTATCCAATGTGGTTTTTTTAACACTAATTAAAAAGGTAATAACATACTTGCAGCAAGTCTAGGAAAGGTGATTGAAATAGCAGTTGTCAACTCCTGAAAATATATAAATATATTCAAGTTTTCACCACAAAATGATTTGCATCATAGGTTAGGTCAAATTGAGATAATCATTAAAATAGGTCAGAAGTCCATTTTTTTAGAAATTTAGTTTGAATCACCTATGTGTACTACTGTATGGTACTTACATTTCATTATAATATACTTTTTAAGTCAATTTTCATGCAGGAAAGTGTCCTTCATGCAAATTTTTTAAGGTCTATACAGTAGTCTTGTTTATTTTGTGATTGCTTGATGGGCGATTTAAAGTGTAGATTATAGCTTTTATTTTGGCCTATGAGATGGTACCAATAAATCATTTTGTGGTGAGACGTCACATATTTGTTTTATATTAATGTAACAATAAATTCTTATGAGATATTAACATTAACTTATGTAAAGAATTGAGATAACAGGTATAACAGGTGTTGATGGAGGAAGCCTTTTATTGTTATACACAACATTCCGATAATGTCTCACTTATTTTCAGTGAGATATACATAGTGTTAATTTAACCTGTAGCTTAAGTTGGATGAGTTATGAGATCTGCTAAGGGCCCTAGAAGCTAAAGCACTAATCCCTAAGTGGATTGCTAAAGTTAAATCACTAATCCCTAAGTGGATTGCTAAAGTTAAGTCACTAATCTTCCAGCATATTTTCTGGTTTTAGTACGGATTTAGCTGAAATCAATGCATCCAATTGTGTGAGAGCATCTGCTGTCCCTAGGGAGATATAATAAATTAGTTAGTAATACGATCTAACAGATCTACAAAGATGAAAAGATTGATGCATTTTGAATGGATAAACCTGTTTTCTGCATCACTAGTCACTATTATCAGTTTGTAATTCTTAAATGTGATGAAAGTGAAAATGATTATTCTATTAAATTTAATTTGATTAACCATTGAGGGCAATTTTGCATCAACAAAAAAAAACGAAATATGCATGAGTATGAAAACATATTAGTTATAATATATATAATTGTATTTTCCCTTTAAAAAAAATAACACTCTCCAACTAGGTAGGTCTAACATGTTGCATTACTAGGAAGATCTACCTAACAGCACAGTAGTGTTATTGGTACCTTAAGGTCATTAAGTGATTGTTGTGATGTCAGTTTTAATTAGTCTGAAGGTCTATTAATGACTATTTTGTTATGTACTTTTAGGGCATTGCTGACAGCATATCATTGGTAGTCTCCTTTGAGAGGGGAGCTGACCTTGTGTTAATTGAGAAATTTATGGGTTTTGGTCATTTATGATAATAATGTTAATGTTATGTGTTAATGGTAGTTTTTATAGGGATAACCCTGTTAACTATTTAGGTATATCTTTTCACTTCCATTTTCTACCATGTTAACCCTAGTTGGAGGGTGTTATTTTTTTTCAAAGGGTTATTCAACTAGAAGGCAACTAAGTTGGAATGAATGTTGAATCAAGAGAATGTATATTTATTCTAATAACAGTAGACATCGATATTCATTATCTTTTTTCCTTTTTATCATTTTTATATTAACAGGAAAGGCAAAATCCAACTACAATTCAGCCTCCACCTGCAGCCGATCGAAGAGCCAAGTCAGTACCAGCTCATCTGATTGGTCGAAGAAGAATAGCATCAGAATCAACAGCCAACAGTCCAGGGAGGCCCCAAAGCAGGCGCTTACACACAAGTCCACCACTGGTATGTAGTAACCAAATAACGTGTAAACTTTTAAGAGATTATTTTCTGGCAATAGAAACGGGACCAGTTTGAAAAAAAAATGATCAAAAGTACTGATTAAAAATATGCTATGTATTGAGAGTTGGCATATAATCGATAATTTTTGTACTTTTTAGCGGCAACACAAAAATTATGATTATTAATGTGACCTCTCTCAAATCATAGGTACAACAAAACAACTAGCCCTAGGCTTAGGCTCTCTTGTATCGAATGTGAACTGTCGTCATGTTATTAACAAGAGAAACTCATATTATCATCATGTGGAATGAAAAAATAACATTCAAAAAATTATCCTTCCATGAGCCTACCTATTCATTGGATAATGCGTGTCATTCACCAGTCCAATGAAACGATATAATTAGAACTAAGCCCATACCACATGTCCTTAGAGGAAAGAGGAAAGTTTTAAAACACTGTACATCTAATGCCGTGAATCTTTGTTGTTTAATTGATTACATTGCATGATTGATTGATTGGTTGGTTGGTTGGTTGGTTGATTGATTGATTGATTGATTTGATTGATTGATTGATTGGTTGGTTGGTTGGTTGGTTGGTTGGTTGGTTGATTTATTTTCTATTGACAGAAAAAATGTTTTAATGTTTTTTTCATCTTTTTCCTTTTTTTCTGACAGTTTTCGTTAGATCGTATTGTCCAAGGTTTCCGAGCCAGGAGTCAGATCCTTGTGAAACGTATAGAAGATGATGATGAAGTTCTCCACCAAGAGTTTGGAGGCTCACTTGAAGACAGTTCAGATGAATCTGAATTTACTGGCAACAGGTATAACAAATTATAACATATCTGTATACACCAATAGGCTAATGCTTTGTACATTTTAATGAGCCTGTCAACCAGTATGCATTAATTAATGATAAATCACAATCAGTGTTCATTGGCCAATCACATTTGGAGGACTACTCATAGGAAAAAACTCACCTGGTAGAAATTTTAAAATTTCTGATTGTTAGTGTTACCTTATGCAGTCCATTTTATCAGAACTTAGGTCTATATCCAAGTACAAAATATATACCTTGTTTGCTCTTTGCCTTTTTCATAGCAGCGACAGACAAGGGAGTGCACTGTACTTTTTTATGCCTTATCTTGCAATGAATTAGAAACATTTAGAGTATTTTTTTGATTAATCCATTTATTAATTATGTGCTTAATTTAAACAAAAAACTGAAAGATGGATAAGCAAAGTATTGTTTGCAAGTTTATGGTAAACAGTGTTTGTGATGTTTTTTTAAACAACAGACATACAATTTGCACACCTTTCTTAAACCTTCCATTTTAAGTGGAGAAATGTTTTTGTTTTTTACAAATTCAGTCTGATCTAGAAAAAAAAGTTAAAGTGAAGCTTTTGGTTGAAGTGAGTTGTCATGTTTTTAAAATGGCAAATTAATCCATTATACTTTATACTATAAAATGTCAAAACAAAGTTTAATGTTGAATAAACAAGATCTTACTGCACTGCTTGACTCTTCTGAACATAATGTCTCTTATTTTTGCAGCCCATTTGGTGAAACCTGGAGTTACAAGAAGGCTGTCAGGTCAGCTCCAGGTAGAACAAGAACTTCACCTCGAAGCAAGAGTAGAATTCCCAGAGGTATAGTTGTCTAAAATTGTCTCACCACACTGAGTCTCGTGGTTGGAAAATTGAAAATTTAATTATTGATAAATAAGTTCTAACGGATCACAAGATAAGCTGTAACCTGAACTGAAAGCAACAATCTTATGATAAGTATATCCAAAGATGTGGGCATTTGAAATTGTGATATATGGAAACATTTAGAGAAAAGTAATCTAAAATTAAACAAAAGATTATCAGTCAGGAAAGTTTTCATGCTGTATACTTTTCTGAATAAAAATTTACCTAAAAAATTCCTTCTTATAACTGAAGCAAAAACTCTCAACTTTGGCTTCAAAACTATTTTGGTGAATACCTCAATTTAATGTCACCTACGCTGCGAACATTTTTGTGATGAGACCTCTATATTGATTCAGTATAAATAATTTATAAATTAAATGAAGAAGCAATTCTTGGAATCAAGCTTTTAAATGGTTACAATTTTATCACATGTTTAGGTACATCAGTTATTAATGATGGCCTGGAAAAATCAGTGATGGATGTAGAAGACCTAAGGACCAGTACAGAACAGAACGAGAAGAAAGTAAGGGAGTCACAACTGCGCTACAATCAGGCCCAGCAAAAATTGCGGGAACTGACTCTTAATATAAGGTGAGTAGCAGCACTTAATTGTCTCTTCCTCTCTTGGTCAGGTGGCACTGAGTTGCACTGCTGAGGCATTTACAAGAGCATGCCATCTACTTAAAATGAAAAACCACAATATATTCCCTTTGTTTGTAACCTTTTTCGTATCATTAGTCCAAGATATTGATGGATGTTCCCTTCCATGGTAGCCTTCCATGTATCTTTTTTACGGTATGCTGCTGTGCCCTTCATGACAACATGACATGAGAACATATTATATCTATGAACTGCATATCAGGTTCCACCACATATTCTGCTTGTAAATCATTCTTCTTCATTAATTTTGAACTCCACTTCATGCAATATGTGCTTACCTTAAGGATATGCATTGCCGTTGTTCATTTATACATCTTCATAGTCCTTTCACTTTCTTCTAGGGCCAAACCAAGTTTTCAAAATTCAGGATCAGCATATTTTTGTGTTCTAAACTTTTTTTTTCTAAACAGTTTACATTAGAGAGAGTCAAGTTAATCCATATTACATATTTCATGATTTTGAGAATTAAAAAAAATTTGGGGTTTGCATGAAATTTGGTTTTTCTTGGAGTGTTAGTTTCAGGGGAGTTCTGTAACATATGGAACTGAAATGAGAATTCTATTCTACAGCAACTGTTATCAGCTTGACCTAATAAAGTAATTCAGTAAATATACATTTATTATTTTCATTATTTTATTCAACTCTGTAAATATACATTTATTATTTATATCATATTATTTTTATTGTTGTTGTTGTTATGTTATTTTATTAATTACAGACTGAAAGAGGAACTTATAAGGGAGTTGGTAAAAACAGGAAAAGAATCTGAAGCCATGAATAAGTTGTATACAACTAAGATAAAAGAACTAGAGAAGGTATGTAGAATAATAATGTCATAAAATGTCTAAAAAATTATTATAGGCCCATTACTTCTTAATATTAAAGCAAATTTTTCTAAATACCATCACTCCTTTCATGAATGAAATCGCCATTGTGGCAAAAACACAAAGTTTTTGACACATTTGTACACTAATTTTTGTATTTAAGGTTTCCACAAATCTCTAGTAAATTATTTACATTATACATTCAAATTATTTGTTGTGTTGATGTATTAATTACTGAGAAATTAATTAGTTACCATAATTGCATGTTTTTCAGAGCATTTTTAGTTGTCTCCAATGTCATTTTACTGGTATTCATTTGTTTCATGAACAAAAATATGCTCACCTGCATGGTAACACTGACACATGTTTTCACCAGGTAGTAACATTGGTCGGGTAGAATACATTGCTATGACAGAAGTGATATTCGTCACTTCATGTGAATAATTCTGTTGATTTCAATTAATTTTCATACTTCTCACATCAATTATTAAATAATGTAATAATTTGATTTCAAAATTGGAAATTGGACTAAAGTGGCGCTTGGTGTGGAAATTGGAGTGGCGCTGTAGCTTGGTGGTTAGCATGTTTGCCTTTCAATCGCGAGGTCCTCGGTTCGAACCTGGCTGAACGTTAAGTTGGTCCCATGACTTAACGCCAGTCCCCAAGCCTCGTAATGAGACTTGGTTTAGAAAGCATGGCGTAGATCTCATCCTGTAAGTGGCGAGTAAACTTTCTGTTGGATGTGACACAGAATAAAAAAAATAGAAAATAAAAAAAAACTATTCTTTTGAAAATGTGTAAATGGGAAATAAATAAAACTTTTGGCGACAACATTGGTATTCGCCAATTCATTAGAAGAAGAAATGATATAATGTGATCCCAAGAAAATTTACTTGGAAAACTACAATCAGTTTAACAGAAAGCTATTGTATTTTTATAATATTATAAGTGTCATTGATTAAGAGTGTCACAGAAATGTATGCTTATATAAACATTTAGTGTAATGGATTAATAAATAGATAAAAAAAATATCCTAATCTCTTATATGTACTTCATCAGACCATTTTTTCTAAATAAAATGAGGCATGACACAGCAATTGTTATAACCATATTACACATTTGACAACCTTTAAAATGAGGGGTCAATTATCAAAATCGGACATCTACAACTGAGGGTATTGGACAAAATACACACAAATTTCCTTTGTATTTGTTTATATTTCCTGATGTTTATTTGCTTATTTCTCAATAACTTCCTGTGCGACAACTTGGTGGTTTTGCCATGGCTTGCCTCAAATGTTTGTTTTCTAAGCTTTACTGGCTCAAAATCTTGAAAATCTCGATTTAAGTTTTTTTGTCCTACCTGAATTTTTCTCAAGTTTGTGGTTAAAGATAAAATTAACCTGAAATGTATAAAGGTATCCTGAAAATTGTAAGAAGTACACAAAATTATCCTAAAATTAGAATTGCAGAAATTACACAGAGAAATCTACAGGAAAAATTCCTGACCAACCCAAATAAAGAAAATCTTGTGGCATGAGCAACACATGTTGTTTAGGCCTTACACTATGCATGAAACTAATGGTAGTATAATGTCATGCATTACATCTTTTATTGATTTATTTTTTTTACATTTTTTTTATATTACCTTTTATTTATTTTGTTTTAGGAATCATCATTAGCAAAGAAGGATTTAATGGAAGCACAGCAAGCATTACATGACCTAGAGTCAAAGGGACAGGAAGAAACAAAACAAAAACAAAAACTAAGGAGTGAATATAAAAAGAAGATGGAAGAAGCTAGAAATAAAATGAAAATATTAGAGAAAAAACAACAGGTTGGATTCTTAGCATCGTTCCATCTTCATTTTATTTTGAGACTTAAAAAAGCATCTTTACATTTGGCCTTTTATGTTAGGTTTGTTTGTCTGTTGGTCTGTATGTCATGCATGTTCAAAAAGCACTGCAACTCTTGGGGTCCTAAATTCTTGCATGAAATTTTTAACAACCTGTATGTATATATTACATTAATATTCCTTTTCAAAAGGTGGCACAGTTTAATGAAAATAGACATAACCATGTAACAATTTGGAAGAAAAATCATACGTACTGCAGACCACTTTGTTCTATGCTTCTGGCTGAAGTGAAAAAAATTTAGAATATGGAACATGTAGATTGTCAGAAATGGCACTCTTTTGCGTTTAAGATGCTTCTCAAATTATTCCAGTTTAGCAGTTGAAAGCATGGCTATTTGTAGAAAAAATGAAATCACACTCACTTTAGGCCGACAGCGATTGTGAATGAGGTGCATCAATATTAAAAATATGACACTATTATATGGTCTGAAAATGAATTCTGATCCCTTACCACGGTTCCATTCTGCCCTCCCGTACATGTTGTCATGACATTGATCTTTTTTTTTTCGTAAAAAATTAATTTTTGTTTATCATGAATTGCATGAGGTTATAAATTTTGATATTGTATTTATTTTCTTAAATGTGCTCTTTAAGTTTCTATTTTTTTTTAATTTTCTGTAACAATGTTTTATTTAGGACACAAGTAAGATGGTGAAGATCCAGTCACAGAGTGAGAAACGAGCTGCTGAACTAGAGGTTGCAATTGATAAGATGAAAAACCACCAGGAGCTGATGCAAAGAAGATTAAAAGAGGAGCATGAACGCAAGATAAAACTGGAGGTATGCATTGGGGCGGATTGCTATAACCGGTCTTTATACAGTCCTAACCTTAAGACCGTCTATAATTGTGACGTCATGCACGGTCTTTAGTTATAGACCATTGCTATACCACGGTCTTGGCAGTTAGCAGTCTTAAATATTAAAGCCTGCTTAAAGGAGGCTATAATTGTCTTAAATCACTTACAATGTGGCGTCAGCATTATTTTACCTTGAATTGCCTGTTTTAATAAATTATTAAAACTATAACTGTTTAAACGTACACCATATTATGAAATTAAAACTCGTATAACATTTTCGTAAAAAAATCAAGCGTGATGTGGCACAAAAATTACCTAAAATAGTGCCCTCAATTACTGTTACTATGGAGTGTTTGTTCAAGATTCAATACTCAACATGGTCTTAGGAAAGACTGTTTTATAGCAATGGTCTAACTTGGGTGACTTTGCTAAGACTGTCTATGTGTCAAAGCTGGCTTTATTCTTTAAGTTAAGACCGTCAGTTAAGATGCCCCAGATCTTTTACCCTAGATAATGAATGCCAGTCAGTGTGGGATTTTCTTTATTTTAAAACATTGCTTGTTGCTAAACCCATTAGGTGTACTTCAATTAATAACTCTTGTTTGATAGTATTTGTGAGTTGTATGGCCAAGCAGTTAAGGCAGGGAGCCTTGAACCATAGCAAAAAAACAACAGCACAGGTTCGAGGCCCGCTCGCACCATGGTTCCGTTGGTGGAACAAGTCTTCTAAGATAATGACTATAAACCATAGGCCTAGTGTATACAATGGCTTGTGTGCACTTAAAGAACCCAGTGCATCTTTTGAGATGAGTAGGGGATTACCCTTGTGTACTGGCTACACTTTCACTGCCGGGGACAGCAGAATGCAGCGCCTGTTTCAGGCAGCAGGACATGACGTGACCCTTAGGGGAGGAGAATGTCATTGAATGCGTGAAAATCATGTCCACAGCGCCGGTGGAAATGATGACTTGGGACTTGGAACTAACGCGTTATAAATGTCAAATTATTATTATTATTTACTTTATATATATTTATACATCTGTTACATGCCCGTAGTTACTGTAATTGTAAGCATCGTGCCTGTAATAATACGCTGTGTGTGACGCGTCCGTTCATT
>JAOTQE010093704.1:0-14488 GCA_025631205.1 Nesometra sesokonis
GTTCAAACAACGAATGCTCACCGTATGCATAGCGTATCGAGCAGAACGTTGTCAAACGTTAAAAATTTTGAACATGTTCAAAATTTAAAATCGACTCCAGCGTACCGCTGCGAATCTCTACGAACAGCTAACGGATACAACTTACGCCTAACGTGTCACGAACAAAAGAAAACTTACGCGATGTACACCAAAATTTCCCGAAACGTCGGCATACGTTGGCTCTATTCGCTACAGTGTGACAGGGCCTTTATTATTTTCACAAAATAAACCTTTTTTTAGACGATCTTCTCAGACTTACTAGCTAGGCCTGTATCGTCGAGCCTTTGCGCGCGACCTTGATATTAGTTGTTACACAGAGCTCACTTTAGACCTACACATATCCTATATTTTTTCTTTCAGATTTTCGTGCAAAAAAATAAAGGTGGCTTTGTACAGTACTATATTGCATTCACAAAACAATTACAACAGCTACAATACATGCGAACCAACTTACACCCCCATTTATTCAATACAAAAGATACCAATATGTTATGGTACACTGTAAACTATAATAAAATAAAGTGGCATTATAAATAAGTATTGTTATTGTCCAATGCCAATGTAAGATATTGTTCATTCATAGTTTTCTCTTAAATTTTTCACTTTTAAGATTTATTGAAAAGTTTGAAATAGGCACATGTATAAAACAGTTAACCTAAAACCACAACAAGTAAACATTGTACTGTACATAACAATAAAATTTGCAAAATAATCAGTAAAAACTGTTGAATTGTCCAAAAAACATGACTTTTCAAACATGGCTTTTTTGGTTGATTTTGGCCCTACCCTAAATACCTACATAACTCTACATAACTATGAGCATTCCTGTATTTTCTGTAATACTAAAAAGTAAAGAAGGCCAAAAAACATTTGAGAATCAAAATAACATCATAAGACAAAATTTTTACTAGAAAAAATTGTAATATTTAACAGTAAATTTGATGGCTAAAAACATACTCAGGAGAACGCTGGACTATAGAAATGTTAATGTTTTAAAAATTTGATAAATATTCTTGTCGTTTCTTATTTAGAAATCTGTGATCGTGTCTTCGATATAGCCGAAACGGACATGCAGTCTAATAAACGGAAGGGGTCTGTGTGGCTGTTAGAAGTAATGCTGCTAATTCTGTGCCCTGTAAGTGTTATAACATTTTTTTTGCCAACGCCATGTTCATCATTGTTATCTTCAGTCGTCCTCATCTACTAAGAACCATCATCAATCTAATCTTATCACCATGCATCCCTCATCTTTGTGATAAGCAATTGCGGAATTTTACGTCAATTTGGGTCAGTTTTAGGGGGCTTAAAATGCTTAAGCCCTCCCCCCTAAAATTGACCCAATTTTTTTTTATATAATGACAATAGACTAATAAAAAAAAATATGCACAGTGACTATATGCAACATCAGACCTGTTAATACAAGCAGGTTTCTTTTTCTTGTCAAAACCAAAATCCAAATTTAAGGCCCATAAATCACCATCCTGGATCCACTCCTGATAAGGCCAAAAAAGTTCTTTTGTGTTCCCAAGCCCGACCAACCCAAAATCTCAGGGTAACTGTGTTTTTTGTTTGTTTTTTGTTAACTTTCATATCTCTCAACTTCTTGGCTAAGTACTTAAAATTATCCCTAAAATTGTATGAGACAAAATATTATCTTTAATATTGTGGTCAATTGTTGGTCTTTTTCCAGTGACAGTACAGCTTTAACAACTAAATACTACCCTTTGTTAACATGGTAGATAATGGTAGTAGTAACAAGGTAGATAAAGGTAGTTAACATGGTTAACCCTATAAAAAACTACCATATCAAGGGATACTAACAAGGATATGGTCAGCAATGCTCTACAAGTATGCATAGGAAAATACAGACATTATTTAGAATAAACCCTTAATTCATTAATAACATCAACATACAGGGAAATTATGTACTACCTTACTAGGTAGTTGTGTCTCTGGTTTGAGGTAGATCTTCCAAGTATTTTAACATGGGAGATCTACCTAGTCAGAGGGTGTTATGTTTTAAAGGGTAATAAAAAAATAATTCTAATCCTCTGTTATTTTAGATGCTGCTTGGAGAGCTACTGAGCTGTGAGTCTACCAGTCAACTTACTGTTAACCACCAGAAAAAGAAACACTTTTTAGAGAACATCCGGAGGTTGATAAGTACACCCGGAAGCAGTAAGCAGTTAATGGAATACAGTGTGGTAGCAGCAGTGAAGCTCTGCAAAGCAGCTAGCTATGTTAACCGGTCAGACACATCAATATACTTTCATATCGTACAACCACACATCGCTGATCTCAAGGTTAGTAATATCCATGTATAGACTTGCCCCAAGTCGCTTGTATCTGGTCGATTTTTGTAACCTATGCAGCGTCACTAATGATCACAATCAGTCTATTAATATACCGGGATATCCTCAAAACCCTTTGTGGTCAGTTTCTAAAAATGTACACACTCAAAGAACATGATGTTCTAAGTATACAGACCAAATTTAAATTTCATCTGTTAAAAATTCTGTTCATGGGACCAAAATCAATATAATGAGTCAAAAACTCAAATTCCAGAGATTTCTGTTATGTCTATTGCTCTGCAAAAAATGGAATCATTTTCATCAAAGAGGCCATTCTTTTTCTTCATCGAAAACTTATTTTTAAGGTTTCTGTGAAAATATTTTCTTTTCTGTCAAACCATTATAATTATCATATTTAAAATTTATGTTCGCTTGTACAATTTTAATTCCTGTTCTTTGGTCATTTCTCACAGAACTCCGAGATACTCGAGGTTTATCACAATCTGTCCCTGCAATTTGTCAATGCAGATATTTGTCTTCTGTGAAAAAAAGTGCTTCTTCCATATTATGAAAATATTTTTTTTCAGAGTTTTGGGTCGAGGTCAACTGCACAGCTTCCCTTCTAGAATACCTGTTCTTTTAAATTTTCTAATTGTATTGGCAATTGAACTTTTATTCCAGTTTTTTTTTCTCATGAAGTAAAGTTTCACATTTTTTTTCTCTCTCCAACACTTTTATTGAAACATGTTGCTATTAATTTCTTGTCTGCACCAGAAAAAATATCTTTATTCAACAAAACTCACACTTAACTGGCAAAAGAGTGTTTTAGACACTAGTGCCAGACAATTTTTTTCATATGATCCTTGATTGATGCGTGTCATACAGGCTCATCGTGTGCTCTACTCATGACAGCTGACGCGCGATATTATGTGGGTCACCAGAACTGGTGTTTTGGAGGCAATGTTTTCATGTTAACCCTGTATAAAAACTACTAGGGCTATGAACTTAAAAATTTGTTAATATAATACCAACATAATGTCGTTTAAATGTGCAAAGTTTTAAATAGTTTGACCACAGGATAGTGGAGCAATGCATCACCAAAGTAGGGCCATTTTTTTATGCCCACCTGATATACAAGCAACTTGTATAATCCTTCTCCAGGATACCTGGATGATATAATCTTGTTCCTCCGTATTTTGCAAGTGGATATATTAAAATAAATGTTTACTCATAAAATGGACCAAACGAAATTAATAAAATGATAATTAGGCTTTGTTTTTTTTTAATTTCAATGTTGTGAGAGAGGCAATGGTCATGAAAAGTGAAAGAAAGACAAAAAACACCATTAATCAGGTGACACTTGTAGCAAACACTACCTGTAATTAAATAATGTATATACTGCTTGTTGTTTGATATTGTGATGTTTTATCACAAATTTAGTAACAGTGTAGGTGAGATCAACTTGATATAATCACCATAATAGATCAAAGTGAAGTTTTTTGATAAGTTTTGTTTTAATTAATTATGAGTACAATTGTACTTGCATTTCATTGTTCAATTTTTAAGTCCGTTTTCTTGCAGGAGATTGTCTTACATGCCATTTTGTAGAGATCTGCAGCTTTTTGTTTATTTTAAAGTTTTGAAGTGTAGATTATAAAATTGTGTTTTATTCAAAGGCACTAATAATTGAATTTGTGGTTTTTTTTCAACCTTGAGACTCAAATTGAGGTGAGACCTCACAATTTAAAGGAAGCAAACAGGTACAACATGAAACATTTGGAGCAAATGTAAAATACTTGAAATGAACATATGGTTATATCAAGCCTTAGAATATATTTGAATAATAGATATTGGCTGGTATTCTCAAAAGTTAGTCCAGGACTAAAGTTAGAACAGCACTATTTGATCCTAGACTATCCATAAACCATGTATCTCGGCTAACAAAATTTAGAATGCTTTAGTCCAGGGTGTATATCTGGAAAAACATTAAACACCTTTGGTCATTCAGTCCCAGATTAAATACGAATTTAATCCTGGACTAAAGTTAATCCACTTTTGAGAATACCAGCCATTGAGAGAGCAATCTTTTCTCAATGATATTTATGAAATTTCATATGGAAGTTGATTAAAAAATATATTATTGAGCATTTCTGTAAAAAATTATCTAAATTATTCAACTTACACACTTTAAGATTACAATTGTGAATCCTAATGAACAAATAAAAAACACCTATCACTCAATAATTCTCAATAATTGTTATTTTGAGTAACGTGGCGACGAAGGAAATAGGAAAATAAAGTACTCAGTCGCACACTGTATTGTTGTGATTTCAGAAAATAATGTAATACAAAAAATAGATAATTAGATAGTGATTCATCAATGGTAAAGTACCACTGTAAACGACAACTCAGTGAACTAGCTATGGTTCCCATAAATAGATTCACTAATTTAGTCGGAAGCAGACTCGACTCTAATTTAGCCGGAAGCCTGACTATGAATGGTCAGTCGCTATCCGAAGCATAGATGGTCTATGAACAATTGAAATGATATTGATTTGTTTTTGGAGGTGTAGTAGAGAAATTATCGTTCTTGATGGGGTCGTTGTGTGACCTGGTTCTCCGTGAATGTCTATAGTATTGTATGACCTAGATTTGGTCAAACATAGCTCTCCTGCATAGAGTGCATAAACTTGTCAATATCGAGAGAATTTAGAATAAAAAAAACGGATAGTACATTCAACTCTCTCAAAACTGACCATTCCAGGCCGTTCTTTTTGTCTGGTTTTCCATATAGTTTGGTTTAGAGAAAGTCAAGTTTACCCATAGATGTATATTTTAACCGACTAGATAGTGAACTTCCATAGAATACATAGCCCCAAAGTGAAATTCCATGGAAGCGCCTACTATTGGAGGACATGTCCATAATCATAATCTAACCACTCAAATCAATCACGTTGTGAGGTAACATTGCCTGCGACAAGAATTTACTGGTTTTAAGTCTTTAAGCAAATCACAGATTTTGTTCACTTTTTACATTTTTGGGAGTAACTTGATTCAGAACATAAAATATACATATATATACATACACGTGCTCCGACGAAGAGACAGTGCGTCTTGAAACGTTAGCAATTTTTACCTGGCTGTTTTATTTTATGTTTATATTTTAGCTTTTGCTTGCCAAATTTTGTATCTCATTTGAGATCCAGCCATCGTTACCCATAGCATTGATGTTATTTTCAGTATTTTGCCTTTTAAATCATAAATATATACATAAATATATATAATTTCCTAACTAATATATAAAAAAATAATGCGAAGGAATATTAATTTTATTGCTCACAGCTTGTTAAATAGTGGAAATATAGCGGTCCAGCATGATTTGAAGTTCACTGTTTTTTTCCCCTTGAGGCCTATTGCTCAAGAAGGTCAGTGTAGGATGCATGACCAATAATTCTGTGTAAATGCACTCTAAAATCGCATGACCTATTGTAGTGTGAAAAGTACAATAATAGGCACATGGCCATTAAATAGAGTCACATGACCATTAAATTGTTTAATTGGGTTAGGTATCCACATGAATTCACATTATTCCAATTACCTAAATTTAACATTAAACACGACGCCTCTAACTACAAGCTATATCAAATAACCATGTCTGTGACGTTGTTGTACATTGTGTATCAACAGTACATTGTAGATTGTCTGATAGCAAGACAATTAAATGGATAAAAGATATTTTATGAAAGGTTTAATAATAACAATTCCTGGCAAATTATTTTAATTAAAAATATTGATTTTATGTTGATATTAAGGCTTGATAATAGATAAATAATAGAGAACAGTGGCATATCTCTTTAAATTATGTCATTGTTATATCTTCTGTAGTCTGATAGGCTGAACAATTTTTACAAATTATTCGCAAGAATAGCAAACTATAATAGTATGTAAACTTTTGCTGGACCATAATCAGGCATAAGCTGTTCTGTAAAGGTAAAGGTAGTCCCATATTCAATACTGAACGTAGGGGAATGAGCTGTTAGGAGCCCATTGTACTAAGCCTCGGCATTGTGTGGTAGGGTGGCCAGTTTCTTTCCACGCCGGTATATTTCAACCAGGTACTCCGCCGGTATATTTCAACCAGGTACTCATTCACAGCTGAATGAACTGAGAGCCGTCCTCGCCGGGAATTGAACCCGGTTCGTCGACATGACAGCCGAGTTTCATAATCACTCGACTACCGCAAGCTCCATCTGTTCTGTAGACTTAAAAAACATTATGTTGCCAAAGCACAAAATTTGTGGAAATTTTGGTCACTCAGTCAGAAAAATCATTTCTCTTTTAGTAGGTACCTATTACTGTATTTACAATAATATGACCTTTTTTATTTCCTATATTAATTTTGAGATCACTTTAATTATGTTTTACAATTTCTAGGATATGTTTATGTATTTCTCACAATTTTCTGGTTTATTTTATGTACTTAGGCAAAATAATCAGAAAATATAAAAACTAAAAAAGCAACTCTGATATTTTTAAAATTTTTGGTAGGTCCTCGACAAAGAATATTTTGAGCTATTTCTGCTGCCATTGTTTCTGCTTTTTTCTTTGATTTGTCACATATGCAGTTATGTAATTATTATGTTATTTTTAAATATGGTATATTATCCTCAATATGTAGGGAGTAATGTAATTTCCTACCCATTTAAATATTGGATGTACACAACTTGATATAAATGTATAAGTAAAATGTAATTATGGTATACATTGTAAGGTGATGGTTAGGAATTTTCCCTTTATTAATTTATGATCTGTGCAATCTTATTCAGGGGTAAATCCAGAAATTTGCAAATGGGGAACACAGACCAGATCTCAGCAATTAGCCCTTACCTATTTTACGGCTGGGTAGACTGAAGAAAGTAAAGTGCATTGCTATGGCGCACAAGAACATAGCACGAGTGAATCCCGAACTCCCGACCTCTGGATTTGAAATTCTGAAGCATAACCACTACGCTAACTGCTCCAACATCAAATTGATATTAATCGCTACTTATTTCTTTCAGGCCTTGCTGTTTAACATTAACAAGCCATTCACACGAGGGCTCTTGTCATCGGATATTGATTTGATGGTAGAGTGCGCTGTAGCCTGTTTTCGAATTCAACCAGACTATGCTGACCATTTCCAAGCTTGTTTACAGCCCGGTGCACCAGCCCTTTTTCATGTAGTTCTTGTACGATCTTTACATACGATAATTACACAAGTAAGTATAGTGAGAACATTTGCATTATGCAAAAAAAAAATCTTTTTTTTTTCAACTCGGTCGATTTTTAAGCTGGACATTCACTGCTTCGTACGAAGGTCGCATGACAAAATCATCACTACCTGTGTTTGTGGTTTGCCAGTTGTGAAGAGAGTCTTACTTGTCGGCCAACGTTTTTTTTATGTGATTCAACAGGCATATCACTAAAAAAACTGTCGGCCGATGAGTAAATAACCGTCATTGCATCTGGCAACCACACACACACACAGAGCGATAGTTTGTCGTGTGACTGTCGTACAACGCAGGGAGTCCCCGGCTTTAGGTATTTTTTTTTTTAGCAAGGTGCTATTTTATTTTTTTTTTAGGTCTGCGTGAAGCAGACTTTACCCATGTTGTTGTTGTTGTGACCACAACTTTAAAAGTGTCCCACGTCGCCAGTTGTGAACAGCCATGCATGAAAGTTTTTACATATGAATTAGACCCCATTTCCAACAAGCCTTCATTACCCTTTGTTAAAGTTATACTACTATTACTAATCAACATTTGGAAATGAAAATTTTACTGCTCTATATAAAATGTAAAGTGTATTGTAATTATTATTATTATTATTATTATTATTATTATTATTATTATCATCATTATCATCAGTATTATTAATATACTAAATGATTGACTGAATAAACATAAATGTAATTTCAATTGAATAACTTTTAAGACTTTTGTGGCTTAATTTATTTTATAATGTTACCCCCAGAGTGTAAGTTTTAAAAAATGTAGCTTTTAATAACAATCATATTGTGTGCCATGAACCATAGCAATAACAACAGCCTGGGTTTGAGACCCGCTCGCACCATAGTTCTGGTGGTGGAACAAGTCTTCTCAGATAAGGGCTATAAACCGTAGTCCCAGTGTACACATATGGCACGTGTGCACTATAAAGAACCCAGTACACCTTTTCGAGATGAGTAGGGGGTTACCCCAATGTACTGGTTCATACATTACCCCTGCTGTGGACAGACGAATGGGCGCAAGTGCAAGCCAGTACTTGCTGCATGACATAGCGTGACCCTTAGGGGAGTAGAAAGTCGTATTAATGTGTAACATCTAGTCCACAACGCCTTGAGACTATTAAGTATAAGGAGCTATATATATTAAAAACTATTAACTATTAAAACTATCAACTGTATCATTTACTAATAGTTATTATTTACTTTTCCAATTACCAAGTCACCAATGGCTACTGGAATTCCGATTTTGCTAAAATAAAAATGACCTCTTTCGCCAAATTGACTAAATGGAAATCCCAAAAAACTAATCATTTTTCAGCCATTTTAATCAGTTTTTATCGGTTTTAAAATTTGGCTAAAAAATTTATAATTCAGCTAAACAAATCACCATTTAGCCAGTTTGGCTATGAAAAAATGGCCCTAGATTAAGCGTAGTCAATTGTACATTATTTTCTTTTTTTCAAAACCCAGCCTTCATTATCTTGGTGGCCTGTCATCTCATGTCTGCAGTCGAAAGCTGAGGAGATCAGAAACTTGTTTAGAGAATGTGTCTTGAAATTAAACCCAACCCAGCCAGTAAAGGTACTAGTTTTCTATCATTCTAGTTTAAAAACACCAAAACCAGTTTCCGAAATATTCTGGGCTGGTGCCCAGCAGTGTATAGCTTTTATCGTGTAGTTTCATATATTTTAGTATAACCATACATTTATCTGCCAAACCATGCATTTTTATTTCTATGAATTAGTTTTTCAATGGCAAAATAATATTGAATCTTTAATCTTAAAATACTATTATTTCATGAATAAATATTTATTAAGCAAGCTTTGCTTAGAGAAAAAGTTAGCAATTCTGATAAAAAAATGAAAATATAAAGGAACCAAACTTAAATTTTGTCATAGCTGCTTTTCACTAAACTGTACAAAGGAGAATACCTGAATATACTCTATATAAAGAGCATCAACCAATCCACCCTCAGTTGTCTGAATACCTCTGTGTAAGTGTGGAACGTGGAGTATTGAAAAAAACAATAGTATAAACTTCAAATGATATTTAATTACTTATTAATTTAATTACTTTTTTATTATACATTTTTTTCCCGTCAGTCATTCCGTGAAAAGATTGGAATATTAACATTAAATCCCACAAGATTAAAATCACCAGATGAGTTGCCTAGCAACAAACAGCTTCTTCTGTGGTTGGTACGACTTATTCATGCTGATCCCAAGTTTATGCTGCAGGTAATTATTTTTATTAACTTTCTAAATTGTCTTTTATTTAATTTATTTTTATTTCATTTTTTTTCTATATATATTGTTGAGTGATTATGCCTATATGAGTTTGTTAACTCATATTGTTATCAAACCTGTTCAGGATATATTATTGTTGATAAGAGATTCAGATATTGGACTTAAACCTTTAAGGATTTGTGTAAATTTGAAGATATTAATGGAAGTTGTGAGGTGTCACCATAAATAAATCTCATTGGTGGAAAACAAAAAAAATTAGTTGTTATATATTCCAAGGGAAAGGAGCCACACTATCCTTTAGGCAACAGTGGTTCCCAGTTTGATCGAACAACATACCACCTCATAATGATTTGGTTTATAAAGCATGATCAGGGCCATCACCATCTTTTTTCAAAGGTGGGACGTGTTTTAGGGGGAAAACCTGCCAACTCAAGGACCCGTTTTCTGTGTTTTGGACTCGCTTTATTTATATACAGCCCTTTTATTTTTTTTTGCCTAGAGGGGTGTGCATTCACACCCTCGGCACTCTCTCTGATGACGCTCATAATGATGTAGTTCTTTCATCCTGTAAGTGGTGAGAAACCTTCCTGTTGGATGTGAGAAAAAATAGAAGAAAAATATTTATAAATATCCTGGTTATATATAATTTTCTTTTAATTTTTATCTGTAAATAGTAGTTCTCTACTCTATTAACACAATTATTTTTACTTCTCTTTTTCTTAGAACACTGGTCGTCAGGGTCATGAGATGCAGAAGAGCACACTAGAGCTGATCATGAATCTAGTGACATTGATGTGTCAATATCATATCATGCCAGAGGTGTCACAAGAAGCCATGGGAGCTCTCTTGAAGCTGCACCAACCAGAGAACATTGAACTATGGAACAGAGAGGCTTATGTAGAGACATTCTGGTCTATAAGGTAAACTCATTGTTTAAAAAAAATGGCTTTCCAGTTTCATGCCAAACCAAAGTCCCAAAATTATGAAAGCAGTGGAGATATAGGTCAACTTGGCTCTCTCTAAGCAAATAATACCCCTTTTACACTGCCAACACATTTGCGGAATCGTCCCGCAATTGTGCGTCCCGTGACGAATGATTGCGGAATGGATTTGCAGTGTAAACACCGTAAAAAGTCAATTGCGGGGTGAAGCGTCCCGGGACTGTTCCGCAACATCGAAGCGGAATGCATTTAGCTTCGATCAATTCCGGAACGAATGGATTAACATCCTGTTTCACTAGGCAATAAATTTTACTCAACATTATATTTAATATAAAATTAATTTATTTGTATGTTAGTTTTATAATATATATGGTTGTAGTATACTACTTAATTGAAAATCATGTGTAATTTTACCTGTAATCTGAGTAAGTTTGAAATACAATTAATACAACTTCATAAACTGCAGATCCCTTAACTACGTGTTTGAGGGCGGTATTATGTAAATAAGCTCAGCTGAACATCGCGACTCGCGGTAAGAGTAGTGTAAATGGATTCGCAGTGGTTTAACAAGATTCATTCTGCAATAACTGATCCGGTGTAAACGGAAACTCGTTCCGCAATCGTTGCGGTTTCGTCCCAGAATTGTTTTTCGTTTTGCAGTGTAAAAGGGGTATTAGATGATCTGAAGGGTATTTTGAAAGGGGCTAATTTTTCTTGTTTAATTATTTGTATACTTGGGGCATCCTTTCGTTAAGAGAGAATGAAGTGCAGCATAAAATAACATAATTCTTCATGGGTATTTATTTTAGATATATATTTTGATTTTTAAATATTTAATGTATATTGTTATTTATATTTTATATGTACTTTGTTTACAAAGTATAGAATAAATGAAAAAATATCAAACTTGTTGATGTTGTAAAACATAGTTGAATATACAGATTAAATAAAGATTAATATATTTATTGGTTCCTTTATATAAAAATTATTTTCATCAATTTACTATAATTAAGCTACATTTCTTCAATTTTCAGTTATCAAGTATTGTTTTCCGTCTCACAAAAGCTGATAAATCAACAGATAATGAATGTAATAGACATCTTGAAATGGTTTAGTGAAGTGCTGTCACTCAGGAACAAATTCCTTAACAAGTTTAAAGACCATGCGACAGTTAGCCAGTATATACCCAACATGAGTAAAGCACAGAATGTTCTTGAGGTTTGTTACCCTTTGAAAAAAATAACTCGTTAACATGGTAGATAATGGTAGTGACAAGGTAGATATAGGTAGTTAACAGGGTTAACCCTATAAAAACTACCGTATCAAGGGATACTACCAAAGCAATGCTCTATAAGTGTACATAGGAAAATACAGCCATCATTTAGAATAAACCTTAAGGCATCGATAACATCAACAGACAGGGTAATTATATACTACCTTACTAGGTAGTTCTCTATGTTGCTGGGTAGATCTCCCTAGTAATGTAACATGGTAGGTCTACCTAGTTGAGGGTGTTATTTTTTCCAATGGGTATTTTTTCTTTTTATTGTTTTAAATTAACATTCATTTTAAAACTATACGTTGTTGTATTGTTTTTAATTCAGTTATCACATGTTATTTCTGTTCAAATATGCATAAAGGTTGTTTTATTTAACAAAATACGAAATGACATCAAATATATTAAAATGCTGAGAGGTTAAATTAATGGGTGACTTATAATGTAAGAAAACACCTTTACCATGTACACAGTCCATGCACAATATACACCAATATGCATATTACATATAGGCTATTTTCCAAATTGTGCAAAACATTTTGCATGGGTTGGAAGAGGATAGCAGAAAGCAGGTTTTTTAAGCCTAAATATGTGAAAATAGAAAAAAAAGTTATGTTACTAATAAAATGTTTTAATTTATTTCTCAGGTTGTTTTTTTAATGCACCTATGTAGCTCAGACTTAGAGACAGTGTTGGTATCAATGTCTTGCTTTGGACATTTGTGTGAAGAAGCTGATATCTGTTGGGGTGCTGATGATTATTATATTCTACAGGTAGTGCCAAATTACAATGTGTATGCAGATTTTGCCTCGGAGAGTCGATATAATCGCACAGGTACTGTTTCTTTCACTTTTACCATTGAACAGATATTCATATTTTCACAGTAAAACATTTTCAAGGAATAAGTTACATTAATATGAATATACAGTGTGAAAAACAATTTGTGGTTCATTTCTGAAATTTCTGATACATTCTGGTACATTTTCAGAATACAAGATGTAATATGAAAGTTCTTCAGGCCAAGAAAAGCACCTTGCCAGCAACGAATATGAGTATAGAAGTAGTGGCCTAGATTTGAGTTGTTTGTTAATTCCTTTCATTCAGGCCATAGCCGAAATTTATCCAAACTCTTTAAGCCACCTGGTCATAGAGAAGGGACTGGAGCTGTCATAGTTTTTTTTCAAATTTACAATTCGCAAAACATTTATTTCATCAAAAATACAATGCAATATAATAAAAAACGCATATGATGGGGACCAACCTAGAAGTAGACTTGTCTTGGTTTGCCCTTTAAACATGTTTATAAAAATAAAAAGCACAAGGTGTAAATATAGCAAACATGAAAAGCTAAAAACTTGAGAAAAATTACATAATTAATATTTAGACAAAAAGATTTTCGTCAACTCTTTTTTAAATGTAACAAAATTATTTATGTTTTTAATGTGGAAGGGAAGAATGTTCCATTGAATACAGTTTGCTTAATGTATTTTTCAGCCAAAGCATCGCTGCAGAAGAAAATAACAGAGCTACTCCGTCAGATTGAGGTTGCAACAGAAGGAAACACCCAAGCCTGGAAAGAGATCTACGAGAGGTGGGAGACCATGAGTAGCAAGCTATCCAACTATCCCAAGATGAAGGCAGAGGACAGCCTGATGATCGATAGGGGTCAGACGCGGAGCCGCAAACCCTCACACAACCACCAAGAGGACAGCTCACAGGATATGGTATTCGAATGGCAGAACATGATGGGGTGTCTGTGTGCCCTCGGAGGAGTTTGCTTCAAATCACATAGGTTTAATTCAAGGCTTGGGATGATTGTTCCAGCACCAGAAGGTATTCCAAGAAAGCCAAGTATGATGTCAAATGGCCCAGCCACAGTTGATCATGTTTCTTGCCCAACAAACTTGTAAGTTTTTAATACAAAATAAGTTATTAAAAGCCAAATTATAATGGACACAAATGTTGTACTAGAAGCACTCAGAGGGTGCAAACCTCTGCCAAGGGCCCAAAATTCTCGGGAATGCAGTTTTAACCATTTACAATTTGTGAGGTGTCACCACAAAATACGTCGTGTTGTACAGAAAACCAAAATTGAATTATTATCATATTTGGATAGAAGAGATTATACGCTTTTTATTGGTTTTTTTAATGGGGTTCATAGCTTCAGTATAAACAGAGAAAAATCATTTTAAAACATTGTAGTATCAAAACACACTTCAGAGAAATTCAACGTAAAAGATAGACAACTGTTGACTTCCTGTATGTTTTTCCATTGATTTTGAAAAACAGCCTTTATAAATTTCTGTTCAAAAACATGTTTATTGTAAATAAACAAACAGGAAGTTTGTAATCATAAAATTTAATTACTAAACTTAACAAGACAACAGAAATCTCATTTTTGTGAAATTATGACTTTCTGTCTATTTTTG
>JAOTQE010093715.1:0-14487 GCA_025631205.1 Nesometra sesokonis
TTGAATTTTTTATAATTGTAAACTCTTGTAATTCAGCGTTATCGCTGCCATTTGAGTACTAATAAATTGAAATTGAAATTGAAATTGAAAATACCCTACACATTTCAAAACGTTACTATAAGCTCAGCCAGAAACTGTATGATTTCACGTTCAGTATTATTGGGCGGCTTATACAAGGGTATATGTTCATATCACACACTGAATGGGATTCTTTGTTTAACGTAATGGGCTTATTTATACCAGTATCTGTATAGAATTTATCTGATAGAAAGCTTTATTCTTATTCTTAATTTGCCAGAACAATAAATAAAAACATTGAACTGGGTGAAGAGGCAGGAAACACAAATGCACACAAGGTCTGTTTCAAACTCACATTAAAACAAAACATATAATCTCTATATAAATTATACATATAAAATAATTATAATTAAAACATTTAACAAAAAACTGATATACACAAGCTGTATTGAACATTATTGCACCACAAATTATAATTATCGATATCATTATCAGTATTAGTGTTACTATTATCATTTTTATATTAAATATATTTACTGGTTTGTTTTGAACATTTATTAAATACATTATTTAAAATACAAGCATTACAAAGCATTAACAATGTGTAAACTGAATTTTCTATTTTAAAAGTAGGACAACATTGCTATTCGATACCGTTTTCTTTTAATCTATTTTTTTTCCGGAAATTTTCACTAAAACATTGCATGTTATTTTGCGCAAATATTCAGTGTATCAATCATTGATTAAACCTTTAGTACTCTTGGTGATATTTTTATACAGATGACTGTCTGCTCGTTAGACGTGACGTTATATTCAATGCCATTAAGCAATGTATAGTACGGCTATCTGTATCTCTGAAATAGTTTTTAGTCTGTAACAAACTGTCTAAAACTTTAGTTAAGAAAATGTAACCAAAGTTTACAGATAGCCATCAAGTTTGAATGCGAGTAGTTGGCACAGTGGCTGTTTCTTTCACACAGAGCTGTAAACTCATACCTGCCAACATTTGTACTTTGAAAAGCGGAAGTCGTTTCGCCCCGATTCCCGTGAGTTGGGGCATTTACCCTAAAAATGCTTACTTTTAGTGCAAATTCACCGCGTATTTTCATGTTTTTTAGTGTTTTTAACAGTTTTTATTGTGAACATTTTTATTTTGGTCTTTAATTTTAAAAAGCGGTAGGATTTCCATGCAAAAGCGGTAGCCGGTAGGAAGGTCGAAAAAACGATAGCCTACCGCCAAAATCGGTAGGGTTGGCAGGTATGGTAAACTGGGAATATTGCGGTAATTCGCAAATGCCGGCTTTAGTGTGAAAGGGTACTTTCTCTTCAATGCCGGCACAGTGCCCGCATTCATTAGACCACTTCAGACCCTAGACATATTACCGTTATATTACTGTCACTGCCTTAGGCCGGATGTGTATAAAAAGTTCACAGTGTAATGCCTGCTTACGCAGTGAAGCATAACTAAACAAAGGTCAAAGTTGGAAGCCTGTATTATTAAGACTGCCAATTTTACGCCTTTCTCTCAAACCCTTTCACACAGGAAATCATTATATTACCGAAATTTGACCTTCTGTGTGAAAGGGTTTAGACCGGCAATTATGCCAGAATGGTTATGGTAACATTGCAGTATTTTTTGTGTGAAAGGGGCTTTAGAGAGTTTGAGTCTTACCATTTGCCTTTGCCTGTGGGCAAGGTACTCTACAGCTCTTCAGCTGTATAAGGGTACCGGAAAATTACTTCCACATAACCTGTGGTAGACTAGCAGCAGTTATGTTATAATATAGCACTTACTGCCAAGGCCTCTAAGCACTTCACAATTATTACCCCCAGTCATTGAGACAAACACCTATGGAACACAATCCATTCTATATATTGCAGCTGTAATCTGCGCATATGGCATTTGCCAGAAAAGTACCCACTTATACTCCTGTGTGGAGAGAGTCAACGTGAATAAAGTGTCTTTACCCAGGAACACAAACAGTCGACCAGAGTGAGTCTCGAACCTTGTACAGTAGTTTGAATTGGACTCAATCATGATTGCAAGTCCTAAGGATGGGGTGGACACATCCCCTCATTACTTTTTATAAGAAAAACAGTCCTATATATTTTGAAAGCAAGGGCATCAAAAAGACAATTGGTGACAGTGCACACTTTACTCAACTGTCAAATTTCAAGCCAATTTTCTCACCTCAGTGCTAACAGTTATCAGTGTTAATAACAAGAATATGTGAACTTGGTATGTCTTGTAGGGACGGGGACTGATAGTGACTGAAGTGTGTGTAGATCAGGGGCAGATCCAGAATTATGTTAAAAGGAGGGGGTGGGAGCGTGGGAAAACGCACTATTTCTGACTGGGGTTTTCTGGCTTAAATTTTACAAGCCCAAAAAAAGTTATTCTCATTATTTTATTCAATTTTTGCAATTCTTTTCTGTTAGTTGTGGATACTTCTGTATATTTTGTTTGTGGGAAACTTTTAGGGGGGAGGTGTACATAATATAAGAAGAGGCAGACATGTACTTCGACGATATCAGGGAAGGTGTGTGCCTACCTCTAAATTTGCTACTAGATATATTCAGCTGTACCTTACCTTTCAACACAATCCAGCACCTATGGGTTTAATACTCTCCATTAAAGTTTTTGTCGGTAGTATCCAAATGAATGTTTAATCATTGAAGCACATTTTTATGACAAGTTATAAAAGAAAATTCTTGTTGACATTCCGCCAGTCTAAATTTATTTGGTGAAGTTTACAGTTGGTAGGTTTACATAGACCAAGAAGTTGGCTAATATAATACCTCCTTTTATAAACACATAGGGCTTCCTCATATTTGCAGTAAATACCTATCTACAATATAAACTTTGGTTTATTAACCTTTGGATCTTCGTCCAAAATGGCAAAATTTGATACTGTACAAAGCGTAATGAATAATTTGTTTAAAAAATTAAATGTTTGATTGTAAATTATTTAGAAATTGTATAGTGTACAAGAATACTAGAAAAATCCAAGGATAGGCTAGAAAGGGTGGCATATTGACTTAAACAAGTATTTTTACCTTTTTCAGAGGCTTAGGATGGGTGGCAGGTTGAATTTAGGCTGGGTGGAAGGCCTTAAAATAAGCTTTAGGGTGGGTGGAACAATTTTAGGGTGGGTGGCCCCACCCACCTCCGCACAGCATAACTACAGCCCTGGTGTATAATTTTATACACATACAAGACCAAAAAAAAATTGCCAAAGTTTTTTTTTTAAATTTTGTTAGATCGATCATCGTTTTGTTTTTAGTAGGCAACCTACCCATTTAATATTGTATTTTCCACAATATTTTCTACAGTTTTGTTATTTCTGTATTCTACTTTTATAACAACGTAAGTTTTACAATATTTGGGATAAATTTATGTATTTAACTAAAAAATCAGGAGAGTTAACAAAAAACAGGTCAACCTAGATTTTCAAGATTTTGATTGGTCTGGCTTGGGAAACAGATTTTATTTTCTGAATAATTTGATATTAGCCAAAAAATCAAGAGATGGAAAAATAGGTCAACATTTTGGGGTTTAGCTAGGAAACACCAAGGTTTTTAAGGCTTAATTATCAATTTGGCAGGTATAATCATTTGATTGTCTACCATATTTTACTTAATATATTCATCTTAAAGTTCTGTACTGTATAAGTAAAATTTGTTTTAAAACACATACTGTTTTCATTTTATTAATATGATTTTATAGACAACTGGAATTTACTTTCCATGTGCATAGGGGTAGGCGGATGTTTCAAACCATGAGGACTTCAATCCTCATTAACCTCATTTTGTACCTCTATGCTGGCCATTCTCGGAAACCTTACAGCTTGTATCAGAAAAAAGTTTGTTGTAAAGGTGGCCCTGTAAATTAATAAAATGTTGAAATGTTTCAACCTTAGATACAAGTAGACTGTACAGTACATGGTTAGAATCTAACATTGCATGGAGTCCTAAGGCCATACGTTTTGTCTTGAACCCTTTCATGCTAAAAACTACTACTTAAAAAAAAGGGGCCTGTATTGTAGTTGTTGGTTAATATAATATACCATTTATAAAAATAGCCTTTTATCCTACAACACTAGCACTATGTTTAGAAGGCTTTAAAGAATAATCGGTTAAAGAGTCGCTCAAAGAATTGTTCACTTGGCCCGAGGGCGGTAGTGGTGGTTGCCTTGACTTCATATTCTTTTTATTTGTACAATTTCAACAATCATTGGAAAACAAGAAAGAACTAAAATCAAACTAGTATCCAATATCTTGAAATAGTTCAAATATTTACTCATTTTTTAGGTGTAGTAGCTTCACTTATTTAGTGCATTGAACCACGAAACTAAGGTGTAAGGATGAAAAGGCTTTAAAACTGTATTCGTACTGGACTTTTTTTGATAAAACCCACCGACCCCTCTGGTTAGTTTCTTTTTTTTTACCTGTATAGAGTTGAACCTTCCGTAAGTGTGCCCTCTATCTTAAAATACTGGGCCCTCTACTGCATTGTATGACGGAAGGGCCGAAATAACAGGCCAGCAAGAGGTTAACTAGCACCAATTACGATAAATTAAGAACAATGTACGCAATTAGTTACTTTAAAAGTACTGTGTTTATTGATTAACTATCATTCTAGGCCAAATTATGGTGCTGTTTAAATTTTAACAGAAAATCATTAGATTGCTTAAAAAAATCAGGATACTTACAATTTCGGGAGACTTCCGGATAAATCGGGAGGGTTGGAACCTCTGTTTCTATTACATTGTACTTTTGGCAAAGGTGGTGAAGAAGTGGTAGTAAAGTTAATTGATAAACTCAACCGAGCCAAGTTATCTAAGTGCACTAGCAAATTAACACTATTTTCATTTCTGAATCAAGTGTGATTGTAGCTTTAGTTTAAAAAAGAGAGGGTGATAAATTTCTAATGAGGTTTTAATTGAAGTTAATGAATTGAGAAGGATGAATCTAAGAATGTGAATGGAAAAGATGATGATGAAGATGATTAGGATAAAGAAGAGGTAAACGAGTGATGAGAAAGAAGACAATAATTAATATAGTGATGAGTTTAATCTAGCTCCATAGTTTATAATGAGAAGTGGAAGAGAGATGCTATTTGGTATTAGACAATGATGAAGGTGCATTAAACGAGGTTTAATAATTCATTTGGTTTAATTAGTATGATAAATAGGATTACACCGTAAGTGATATGACTGACGTGAAGCTAGCCGTGGATTTTTTAATATGCATAGGCTGTTTATTACGGTAGGCCCTATAATCACCTGTGATAACAATCAGAAAACCTGAATTACATACTATAATGGCACTGGATAAAAAAGGAAATATTTTACAAGAAAATTGGTACCATTCAATGGTTAAATATTGACATTGTTCACACCTGACTATTTGGCATGGTTACGTTTATAATAAGCTATCGTAAAACTTGTAAAATAAACCATGTTATTAAGGGTATGTTCAGACTCAACGATTAAGCGGAGCGTAACGTATGTGGCGTACGATTATTTGTGTCCGAACTAGCCGGCGATTAGCGTAAATCACTAATCCAGAGCATAACTTGTGCTTCCTGCAAACCCTGGTTTAGCGTAAGCTACGGAGCTATGCCTTGTCCAATCACAATTTGCTATGGATCTGCATTGGCCAATCAATTACGGCTTACTAGTCATAGAAATCCCACTGGCGGCAAATTTTATAATTGCCTATGACTTGCGCTTGTGTCCGAACAGCTTGGCAGTTACAGCTCAGATTAGCTTACGCCTTGCTTACGCTAAGCTCCATTTAAGCCATAAATCTGAACATAGCCTTGATGTAACAACACATGCATTGCCCCAAGTGACCAATAAAGGCCATTCTCTAATATGACTTGGGAATTTTACCAGAGACGCACTGTTTGCACTAGACTTTCTAGGCTGGTTAAACTAGCTCAAGTTTTACTGGGCAAAACTAATCCAGTGGCCCATGTAGTTTAGCACGGTTCAGAATCCGTAGTTTTAGCCTGGGATATTTTCAGTTCAAACTAACCATTAAGTTTGTTAGGTTTAAGTTAAACAAAAGGAAAACAATAGAACAACAGTGGTGTTTGCTCTTTAGAATCACTGTGTTAGATTTTCCCATTTTAAAATTTGGTGTGAATAAGGACAGTATTGGTTCATTTTAGAATTTTTGTGTAAAAGGGTCTTTATAGTAGATTATTATGATATAGTATGAGTAATACATGTTCGTGGGTTAATTTAGAGGGAGTGCAGCCAGCGTGCAGCCCTTTTTATCGACAAAGTACATGTCCGCTTCCCCTATATTATATGTTTCCCTCTATAATAATTTTACAAAAATAAAATACTGATAAAACATATCTAACAAAAAAAGTGTTAAAATCTCAAATTTCAAACCAAGAAAATGCCCACCAAGTTTGAAGATGGTGTGCCCGCCCTTACACATATTCCTAGGTCTGCCCGCTTTTATTATAGCGTTTCATTTTTATTCTTTATAACAATTCAAAGGTTCACAAATTGCCGTTCTTTAATAAATAATTAATTTCTAGTACACTTATTTTTTCTCCTTTGTAAAAAAAAGATGTACTAGATAACTCTATCACAGATGAAAGAATTTTGTAGGCTAAAACTTAAAAAAACATTAAAGCCTTAAGACTTTGGCACCACAAGTATAATTAGCAATCATCGTTATTGGTTGATCTTAATTGCTGATCATGCTGTCTCTATAGGCGTACCACTGACTGTGAAACGCTCTCAAAAGATTTCAGCTTTCTAAACTAGGTTAAGAAAATAGAATAACTCATTACCATATATTATGATAGCTATTGTTGCACAAAATATGAATTATTTATAGATAAATAAGGATAATACTCGAAATTATACCTTGGTAGTTAAACTATTTACATTCCAGTTTCATAAATTATACTATATTCTTAAAATTTACTGCACCTTGGAATTGTTTACTATACTTTATTTTTTTATATTATTTAATAAAAAAGTAATGTCTGTATAAGGCCCCATAAAATAAATAATTAGTCATCCCCACGTGCGTCACTTATGGGGAAATCATGATTTTAAAAAATTTTACTTTACTATTTCAAACGATTTTTTTTTTATGTCGTATTCGCTCGAAATGCTTTGGATATTCTTGAAATAATTCAACATGAAGGATCCTTGAACGATTGATATTTTCGTGGTAGGCTTGTGTGCGCTGTTTTGTTCATATGGGCGTCATATTTGCGAGAGTCTAAAATTATAATGGACGATCAGGCCTACCTCAAGATCATTACAAAATTGTTGGGTCGGTTGAAAAAAAAAGAATCCACTCTATCACTTTTTATGCTTTGGTAGGGTGATAAACTATTTTGTGGGGCCTAATCATAATGACTACATAATTCTAAATAAATTTTCAACTACTGTCTTATATAGTTAAAATATTTTTAGATGAATGATGTAACCCTATATTTTATGAAAAATCCTAAAAGGAAGCACACAATTTGTCACTTACCATTGCGGATAAGATTTATGTCATATTTTCTAAACCAAGCTTAGACTTGGGGGGAGGGGTGGGTGTGGGGGTGGTGCTGTTAAGTCACTTTAGTTGCAATGTTCGAACACAAGTCCTCAGGATTGGAAGGCAAGCATGGTAAGCGCCAGAATACAGTGCCACTTATATATTGAATTTAAATTAATAAACAATTTCATAATCCGAAAGATCCACTAATCAACTTCAAGTAAGAAAGTATAATGCATACTCCAAACTCCAAGCAATGAGATACACGCCATCGTGTCAAGATTCAATATTTTGACATAAATTATGTCATCATCAATGATGATGACATAATTTATGTCGAAATATTAAATCTTGTCACGATGGCGTGTATCTCATTGCTTGGAGTATGCATTATACTTTCAAACAATTTCATAGTTCTAGTGTTAATTCATAACCCCTTTTACACAGCTGTAAACCGGAAAATATTGCAGTAATTTATGAATGCCAGCTTTAGTGTCAATACTGGCATAGTGCCGGTATTTGTTAAACTGTTTCAGACCCTAGACATACTACCATTATTACCCTATTGGCTTAGGCCGGATGTATATAAAAAGGTCCATTGTATAAAGCTAGCTTATGTGAAGCAGAGCTAAAGAAAGGCAAGAATTAGAGAATTTGGTAAACAATAATTAAGACTGCCAATTTTACACCTTTCCATTGGACCCTTTCACACAGGAAACCATCATATTACCGAAATTTGACCTTCTGTGTGAAAATGTTTAAACAGGCAATAACACCGGTAGGTTATGGTAACATTGTGGTATTTTCTGTGTAAAAGTAGTACATTTTTTAAGGGTACACCATACTTATTGCATTTGTAGTTTTTTACTAAATCAATGTTCTGTTTTGTTTCTTGCAGTTTAACCCCCAACCACGAAACATGCCCCCTCCAAGTCCAAGTACAATAAGTACCGGATCAGGGTCACAGAACTCGCCACAGTCAATGCAAGGAGAACAACTTAGTAAAACCAATCTTTATATTAGGGGCCTATTACCTAACACAACAGATCAAGATCTTCACACAATGTGCTATATGTAAGTAGTTTTTTATTTTTATTTGGAAGGCTATCAAACTTTATGAAATACAATAAGGGACCATGTGAACATTCTACTGCAGTTACTGCAGTAATCTATTGCTATTAAGCCTACTGCAGTTACTTCAGTGCTGTTTTGTTTTGTTTGGTGATTGCACCTATGCATTGATTTCTGTCTGTCAGCTCGAATATCTGAAAAACATTTGAATTTAATTTAAAATTTACTTTAAATTTGTAGGTAATTTCTGGACCCACAGTTGTTCGCTCATCAATAGTTTTACTCATCTGAATTTCAAACTAAATTTTAGAATATCTAATATTTTCAAAGGTGAGGGGTGAAATTTATTGGATCCATCACTTTACTAAGCTAGGTTTCAAAAGACAATATACATATGATGATATTTCAGTATTGGATAATGATTATCAACTTGGTATCACAATTGTCATTAAAATAATCATAAATACTCATCATCATCATCATCATCATCGTCATCATAAAAGTTTTCGTCATCAGTTTCATTATCATCATTATCATCATTATCATAGTCATAATCTTCATCATTAGAATCGTCATTGTCAGCATTATATTTCAGTATTGGATATCATCAACTTGGTATCAAAATTGTCATTAAAATAATCAAAATTACTCTATCATCATTATCGTCATCATTATCATCATCAGCATCATCATAAAAGTTGTTGACATCTTCTTCATCATTATCATTATCATAGATGACGACGTTGTCGTCATCATCGTCAGAATCACCATGATTAAGCATCATTAATCGCCTTCATCATCATTTTCATCAACATCGTCATCAACATCACCACCACCATCATCATCATCGCCATCATTATCATCATCATCATCATCATCCTCAATCATCATCGTCATCATCAGCATCATCATCATCATCACCAACATCATCACCATCATCATTAACAACATTGTCTTCATGATTATCCACATCAATGCTACCATAATTTTCCTCATCATTACCATCCAATAATCGTTACATCATGCCACATCATTATGCTCTTTGTCACCATGTTCATCTTTTAAGATCGTTAGCTTAACATTCAAATACTAATTCATGATATGGAAGTATACTGTATAGAATTTATAGTATTTCTATTTATCTGTATGAGGGAAACCTTTTGACCTTTTAGCATGATGTGGTATAAGAATCAATTTTATTTCACGATGCCAAATGACTTTAGATAAATTGTTCCTATTATTATTGTCATTAATTTTCTAGGTGACCTTTTACCAGTACACTTAATCACTGTAATTATTGATTCTTGTCAGTGAGTTGGTCACTGTTAAATGAACAATAGAATTTCAAATACTGTATTTTAGAAATTATGCATTAGTATTAAGGAAAAAATTTCACACTGCATCATATATAACCCAAAGCAACTCATTTATTTATTTTACAGTTGAACCTCTCGTAAGCGGACACACTCAGATCCGGGAAGAGTGTCTGCTTACGGGAGGTGTCTACTTACGAGAATTTCGGCCGATAGAGGGACAAAGTTGTAAAATTATGTATACATCCTTATGTCTTACATTTCACGGCCTTCTCAACACAATTGGCCTCTCAAATTTAAATTTTTTTTTTTTCCTTTTTAATCTTGGATCGGTAATTTGATTCTCGGCTATAAGGACGATTTTGTACAGAATTTTTATTCGTTATACAGGAAAATCACGAAATTTTCCGTGATATCCACATATGGGAGGTTAATTAATACACAAAACACCTAAATTACGGGAGGTGTCCCCTTACGGGGGATTTTCCCTTACGAGAGGTACCAAATGCACTAATTAGATAGGAAAAACAAACGGTTTAGATAGGAAAAACAAACGGTCCTAGAATTGGTGTCTGTTTTAGGAGGTGTCCGCACAGGGAGGTTCAACCGTACAATTATAGTAAATTATTCTTACTTCTTCCTTTTCCTCCCCTCTCCCACACAAAATGACTGTGATTCCATGCCCAATGTTAGGGGGCTTAAATACTAGTTAACATCACACATTGAGATTCCATGTTGAGTGTAGTGGGCTCATACTAGGGTATATGTCCACATCACACACTGACTGAGATACAATTTTCAATGTAGTGGGCTTATAGCAGGGGGTAGTGACAATAACTAGGAATATGATGAATATGGTGATTAGTTTCATGTCCTTTATTTTCTGCAAAGTTCAGTTACGGTTAAAAATCAGCAAGAATCGGGTCACAGCATGATAAGTACTTAATTAGGTAATGATGCATGTTAAACCAACTTCATTACGATGCGGAAGTAATTAGATAAATGATTGACTTTTAGATTTTTAAAAATGTATTGAACATATAAACCTTTCATACAGTCTAAAATACAGGAACATTACTGTTAACTGTCAAGTATGATAATTAATTTGAGTGAATAAAAAAAATTATTGTTCAGATGAATGTGAAAAATCAATGGAAAAGCCTTTTCTAACATACAAACATATCAAGTTTTTCTCGATATTGTAAGTTTGTGGATTTTTCAGGTCATGGGAGGAACGATAATTTATTTGGGCTCCTTTCAGAATTCTGTTTTGTCAAAAACATTCTAAATTTGACTAAATTGTATTTGAATTTATAATTATCTCAATATATCTTTATTTGCTTCCCTTTTGTGAAGTCTAAATCTAAGTCTATATTTTGGTTACCCTATAGTCTAAGGCAACCAAAAATTTACATGGGGCAACCAAAAATTATTAGGTGTTACGACGGACAACCAGGTCTTGGCTTACACTAACCGATCGTTAAAGTCATCGAGGCTACAGCAAAAACTATTAGGGGCTTTAGAAAAAGCCTCTTAGAGGCCTATCAAAAAGGATAAAACAGCCAGGCTTAGCAAAACTATAATATTCAATTGCAACTAATTTTTTTTTTAAATTGGAGTGCAACTAAAAAACTGTAAGGGCAACCAAATTTTAAACCTTTGTTACCTGAAAGGTAAACAACAGGGCTCGAATTTAACCAAGGCCATTTGCCACCGGTGCCCTGTTATTTGGCCTCAGTGCCTTCAAAATTTGACCATCATCAAGGCCACTTTGGTCTTGGTGCCCCTTATTTTAGGTAATACATAAGGATACAGTTTGAACAAAATAGCCTCAGGTGCCCTGTTGAATCCCTTAAAATCAAGCCAAAAATGGTCTTGCCCCTACAAAGCCCAAATTCGAGGCCTGAAACAAGTATTTTAAATTTCTGTGATTCCTACATGCGTGTCTCATTTCAAAATGGCACTTTATAAGGAGAGAATAACCTGAATTACATCTACGCCGATATGATCTACAGCTTAGCCTAGCAATAAGGTAGTGTCAACAAAGTCATCTAGGCCTAGCCTAACAGAGTTCAATCACTTTTGCATTTTTCTACTTGAGAATAAAACAGAGGTAATTTTTTGGATGAAATTTTGGGAGATTTTGGAGGGATTCCCCTTTAATATGTTAGTATTGTTTCCTGATTTTTGATTTACTGTAGGCCTAATATTTAAAAAAACATTTCCCTCAGTGATGTCAGTTGGTGATTCAATCAGTCGGTCATTCAAGTTGGTTAGTCAGTTGGTCTATTGGTCCTTGCAGGGCTCAAATTTAACCAAGTCACCAAGGCCATTTTCCTCCGGTGCACACTCATTTCGCCTCAGGGTAAAGAGGTAGTAGAGGCTATTTTATAAAGTGATAATCTGAGTATTGAGTTACAGTAGTACAGTTCGGGACACCAGGCTTATGTGTCTATGATCTCTGTTAATAAAAGCGAACCTGTATATCATTCAAGTGATGCAGTCAAGTTTATTCAGACAAGATTGGTTATTGTTTCAATTTCATAACTAGTGTTACACTATATTTGACAATCATCAAGGCCACTTTGGCCTTGGTGCCCATTATTTTCAGTAATACATAAAGATACAATTTGTACAAAATGGCCTCGGGTGCCCTGTTGTACCCCTTAAAATCAAGCCAAAAAGGCCTTGCCCCTACAAGGCCCAAATTCGAGGCCTGTCCTTGGAAATAATAACAAAACATGTCCTTATTAGAATTTTGTTTTTATTTCACTAAAGGCGAAACTTTCTTTACACCTTGTTTTACAAACTTTTTATGTAAAATTTGCTAAAAAAAGGTGGAAATAAAAATAAAATTGGGAAGTCACTTACAAAGCGGAACATAAAATAAAAATTTTTTTAGAAACAAATATGATTGTTTCACGCAATATTATCTCCATAAAAAGCGCCATTTTTTTCACAATATTTGCATTTTTAGCAAAATATTCATGAAACAGAGGTTGGAATAAAATAGTTTTTTTCTTCATTCTGAATTTCGATTATTCCTGTAAGCTAACAGGCCAAAATTGAAGTTTTATTTTTGTTCCAAATTCCGGAGGCTCGTCTAATACAAATAACTCTATAGTGATGTAATTTTCAAATGTTAATGATCATTGTAAAATAACATTTTATATTTTTATATTTTGATATAAACCTTGCCCTTGTTTTCATTTCTACAATGCTGATTAAAATCTTAGAACAAAGCAAACCGATTTATAAATCAAGCGTGGTCATATGTTAAGAAATGATTGCCGTCCAGTACAGACACCGCTTTCATTTGTTAAAAAGCATGGACAATATTCTATTAATATGAATCAAAGCAACATGGGAATTATAGTACAGTATTGGATAGTCTGGTAATTTGAAAAATATTATACACAGCACCGTTACTTCTTTCTTACCGGTTGTGTCTATATGTCTATTTGATGGGGTTTTTCTACTCCCTTTTAGGGTTGACTGATTTTGACCAAATTTGGCAGTCATATGAACGATGGTCTAACTTAGCGTGTCCAATGTTTTGGTTAAAATGACCCAATAGTTGAAATATAGCAGTAGTTGAAATACGTTTGGGTGATTCTCAAGTTCAAGAAGGCACTGCGGGTGAACGAAAGTTGATACAAAAAATTGGGCGTGCAAGTTTTATAGACAATTTATACAGGATCATTTGTGTGAATTTTCGCAATCATTGGACCATAACCCTAGGAGTAGCATTTTTGCGCAATCTACCCCATATTATGTGTTTTCCCACTACTAGAGCGACTGGCACTTTGTAGGCCTATATGGTCGCTTACCAGCTGGTATGATTATTACAGCTGTAGTTGACTTTCACCTTCTTTGATAACCATGAGCCATTGCAAAAAAAACAGCATGGGTTCGAGGCCCGCTCGCACCATAATTCTGGTGGTGGAATAAGGCATCTTCTCGGATAAGGACTATAAACCTTAGGCCCAGTGTACACATATGGCTCATGTGCACAAAAAAGAAAGAATCCAGTACATCTTTCGAAACAAGTAGGGGGGAGGGTTACCCCGATGTTCTGGTCCATACACGACCTCTGTTGTGGACAGGATGTGTGCTAAATATTAGGTGCGAGGACATGACGTGACCCTTAGGGGCATAGAATGTCATAGAAATGTGTAACATCTAATCCACAGCACCTTGAGACTCTACTGTGTAAGGTGTTATATAAATCTATTTTATTTTACATTATTACATTTTGATACTACAGTACAGTGGCGCATCTAGGAAGGTTTCACTACACGCTGTGGCAACTCCCAAAAATATTGAAAACCCCTTAAAAGGGCTGCTGTATACAGCAGGGGCGGTTTTAAGGGGGGCCCCAAGCCGGCCCCCAGTGCCTTTCAGAAAGTAAAATATATCAATATTATTAACATTGTCTATAAAATTAAAATATTCAGCAAGAATTGATCACTTAGCACACCCCCGAGGCCATTTCCAGATACCCCTGTAGGGACCCCTAAAACTGTGTCTCTCTACCGCCTCTCCTTCCGTTCCCCCCCCC
>JAOTQE010093726.1:0-14486 GCA_025631205.1 Nesometra sesokonis
TTTTTTTTTTGAAACCCCAGAAGGCGGTCGAATGGGGCGGTCTACTCTTGGCGGTTGCCACCTCGAGTGATGTTTTTTTTTTTTTTTACCATATCATCTTTATAATCACCATCACCATTACAATCATCACATCACCACCACCACAACCACAACCACCACCATCATGTCATCGTCATCATCACCGTCACCACCATCGCCACCGCCACCATCGTCGTCATACTCATTATCATCATCGAAGTCTTTCCATGTGATAATGAGAAACATGTTATACCCTATATACTACCGTGTTTTGTGTCGTGGGCATTAGAGTGAGGACGGAAAGACAACATGATCAAAGATGTTAACCTTTTGTCGGTGTTCATGCTTTAGATATTGATAGTTCCCCTCTTCCTTGCATATAACCATGCTATTTACGGTTCTATTTAATCTGTGGTCTCTATATTCACTGAAAAAGAAAAACTATTAAATTATAGACCTAAACATTCCTTTCATTAAGTAAAATAGGCCTATATACAAACCTTTATCCTTAATCGTGAATCAGTTTGCATTTCAACATCCACCTGTATTGTGTTGATATCTTGGTTGTATCTTGACGGCAGATCAGGTCGTCTTTGTAGCTTAGCCTGCCAACCTACACTTGTCTTGATAATTTCATCTCGTACAACATCATATCCCCAATTCAACGGATAGAAACACCATGGAGCTTTTTTGTCAGAACTCGTGCTTCGCCATACGCAACCCCTAGCTTTACATTTGTTGCTATCTACATCTCCTTCAACGCCATTCTTTGGATAGCAGTCGAACCTTCCTACATCTTGTACTTTACTGAGATACTCTTCTTCTGGGTTAGGAGTATCATCTTTAGTTCCGAGACCAACACCTAGACCTATTGCCAATGCTATTGCAGCTGCAGCGAGGACTGCAATTATAATTACTGTGTTTCTTTCCATGTTTCCGAAAAGTTACTAGCAATAACAGGCTGTTACTTATTGACACGACTGCGACAGGCCTGTTATAACCGATAATATAGAAAACCCCAGTTACAATTTAAAATGCTTCTGGTAACGAAATGTAAATATTGAGTACAATATTGCTTATCTTTTATTAGTGTGATGGGCGGTCCCGTGAAGAGTTCGAAGGTCTGTACATATGCAAATACTGAAGATAGACATGCGGTAAATAGTATGTAGTTAACATCAACTGAATTATTCGTTTTGTTGTACTTGATAGTAAATTATTTTTTTATATCTTGCGACAACTAAAATATTGGTAATATAATACTGATGGTGTACGTATTCTTTATAAAGTTAGTAATCCTTTAATACGTCTATCATGAAAACATGCCAAAATAAAACTATGATTGAATTATTGTTTGACAGGCCATGCTGAACGATGGCAGCCTTTTGTCGCCAAAACTTAGTCCCCCCCCACATAGTAGTCTCAAGTGTGACTAACTGTATTTGAGCCTTAAACCCTTAAAAAGCCCACTTTAATATTCTAAATGATGTCTGTCGATGAGACAGGTTCATGGATAGTACAGTACCAACTAGTGCTGTCCTAAGTTTCTGCATTAACTTTTGAAGATTCCAGATACGATTGCGGCGCGCCGGTATAAACAATAGAGCTGCAACAACATTGTGACGTCCTCATTAAAATATTATGTTATGGAACAATTCATTATTTATTGAATAATGACAGATAGCTTAAGGTAGAATTCTACAGGGGCTAAAATAAAAAATTACAGTCGAACTTGCATAAGTCGAATCCAAAGTGGCATGGAAATAAAATTCGACTTAGAAAAAAAAATACTTGGGGACTGTCAACGAGAAACATAAATCCTGCATGAAAATCGATTCAACTTAGAAATCATTCGACTTAGGCAAGTCTGACTGCAGGTGCTACTGTATTATAATTCAAGCATAGCAAAAAAGTGACTAAACAACTTGTTCTGTCACGAATGTGAAGTACACAGAATAACGTATCACCAATAAATGAGAATGGTATATTCCAATTTACCATCATGGTGTTCTGTGTTGAGTCTAGTGCATTACACAAACAGTGGCGACGCCAGAACTCCCCGACAGCAGGGCAACTCTCCCAAACAGGGAAACAGAAATCGACGGGCAGGGCGGCAAAAGCCGTGCTTTAGACGAGATTTCTTGTCTGTCAACATTCTCAAAAGAATTTTGACGAAACCTAAAATTTCTCTAGACGGGGAAATAGTTCGGGGGAGGGGAATGTAACCCTGTTACACCCACAAATGTAATAGCGCCCATAAATTTAACAATGCCCACAAATGTAATAACGCCCACAAATGTAAGAACATTTACAACCAAATGTAATAACGCCCACAAGTGTACTAACACTTTACCCACAAATGTAATAATGTCACCCACAATATTTTGGCCTTCTGCGATCGTACCAAACAAGATGAATGTTATTGATCCACATATATGGGTGTTATGGGCATATGGTATGAAAATTAGGCTAGGAATATTTTTTTTTTAAATTGAGGATTAAAAGAAAATTATTACAATTGTCGGTAAAGTGCGTTATCACACTTGTGGGTGACATTAATACATTGTGAGTAAGGTGTTATTAAACTTGTGGGCGTTATTCCATTTGTGGGTGTAACACCCGCCCCACTCCCCATAACGCTGCCACTGTGCACATACTTCATGGGCGGATACAGGATTGTGAATCGGGATGAGGGCGAGTTGCGTCCGGGTTGGATGATGGGCAAGGTTGGCGGGGTTTAAACCTGGAACCCAGGTGATAGGCATGTACCCGGATTTGATTTTGTTTTATATCTGCTAACGAAAACGGCTTTCTTTGGACTAATATGCACTGTTTTTCATCTTTTCAGGTCAATCATATGAGAAGGGGATTAAAGCCTATTATCCCCCTCCCCCGCCACCTCCCAAACACTTTGTGACATCCGTTCCTAGCTCGTATTCATTTTGCATCCAAAATTAGTTGCAGAAATGGCGGTTGTCTATAGCAGTCAGGGCCGTAGCCAGAGATGAAAAGCAGACGAGGCGAAGTCTGCGGGTCACGTAGGATTCCAGGGAATGGAACCCTCTGTTGGCGGTCAGACGGTGAGTCCCCTTAAAAAGCCACATTTTGAAGGTTTCAGATGACGCTACCTAATTCTGGCTACAGCACTGGCAGTATGGTCCAAGATATTTTAGATAAAACCAGAGAGTCACATTGTAAATATTTTATTTTTATTATAATTTATTTATATATAGCAATAAAACTAAAACTGTTCTAGCAGTTTATATACATCTTTTCATTACACATGCAGAACGCCACCTTGTATGGATACACTCTTGACCACTGTTTAAAGCTGCCCGTATCAGAAAGCATTATTGTCATGTCATTTTATTCCACAAACAGCATACTGTTATTATGGCTTAAAACCTCATCCAAAATTTTGAAAATCGAGGTCTGCCCTATTCTTAGGTTTAAAATTTCCCAATTTTTAGCTAAAAACATAAAATAATCAAGGACATTGTAGAATCACAACATTTTTGAAAATGCTATGTTTGGGCAACAAAACTTTATTAAGCCCTAGGTACATTGGCTGCTTTTATCCGCCACCCATATGAAAAAGGCCAAAAGGTATATTTTTTTTATGTAATTGGATTTTTTCTATTGAGAATTTGCATCAGCTATTATTTTTACACATTAAATCTCTTCCTTTACTGTATTTTCTGTAAGCTGACTTTTAAATTTCTATAAAATAATTTTTAAATAACAATTTATATGTATTTGGTTATTAATGCAATTTTGTACACAAAAAAGGGGTACATTGATTTTTGTTTTAAATGTCTGGGTTATTCGGCCTTGGGAACACCAAGATTGTTTTAGTCCTAACCTGGACACCGACTCTGCTCGTTACATGATACCCTTTGGAAAAAAAAAACAACTCTGTTAACATGGGTTAGACTTACAAAATCTACCATATCGAGGGATGTGGTCAGTAATGCTTGACAAGTACCTAGGAATTACAGCCATTACTTAAATCTTCAGATTAATCAATTATAACTGACAGGGCCGTAGCCAGAGTTGAAGAAAAGACGAGGGGAAGTCCGGGGGTCACGTAAGATTCCAGGGACTGGAACCCTCTGTTGGAAGTCAGAGTGTGAGTCCCCCTTAAATAGTCAAATTTTGAAAATTTCAGACGAAACCGCTTCGTCTGCATCATGCTGGCTACTGCACTGACTGACATCATAATAAATAAGTAATTACTTATTGACCTTAAGGCATTCATGTCGCCAATACACAGGGTAATTATATACTCCCTTTCTAGGCAGTTCTCTTTGGTTCTAGGAAGATCTCACTAGTAATTTAACATGGTAGACCTACCTAGTTAGAGGGTGTTATTTTTTTAAAGAGTAAACACATGAAACAGTGGTGGCGCACTTCATATGAGTGTAGTCTATTTTGCATAAGTATAATACATATTATTTTCCCTAGAATAATTTTATAAAAAAAGCAATTACAAAAATTCAACACAAAAATCTTCATCTTTATAACTTGAAAAATACAAAATATACAATATTTACAATGTCTTTGCACATGCCCTAAATTATAATCTTTACCTAATATCTATACAGATATATATACTTTTTTTATTTATCCGGTAACATACCACCATAGATATATTATTTACGGCTAGATGGTGATCTTAACACTGTAAAATGGCAGTCCCATGTAGGCGCCTACTATTTTGATTTTGTCAGGTCAAAACATGCAAGTTAAATAATCCTAAGTGTTTTATAATTGTATTTTAAACATTCTTTTGTTATACAAATTTTTTATGTTGTCGAAGTCTTTGTATTTGGATTAATTTTACTTTCATTTATTTATAAATTTGAAACTTCTATAAAAGATTGCGCATGTGCAATTTCGACATAGCAACAGCATCAGAACAATTTGATTGGTTGGATTACAGAATAGTAGGCAAACACATGGAACTGCAATTTTGGCTATATATTCTGTGGAAGTTCACCTTCTAGCCATAAATAATATATCTATGTATATCACACATATTTAACTCATAACAAAACAATTTTTGTTTTTCAAAAATATACATTAAAACAAATTATTACAGAAGAAAGTATGTGGGTGGTATCTAACTTTTGAATAGGACCACTAGTTAAAACAAATCACCATTTATTTGATGGCGTATTATTCAGTAATATTAACTGAAGGATATTGAACAATAATGTTTACAACATATAGAAGATACTTATAACTGGCTAGCAAGGAGTGTCGACCCTACTATAATATCTTATCATATTAAATTATAAGCTCAAAGCATGCCAAACAATTAGATATATATTGAATCCTTTAGAGCAATAAATTTTCTCACTTCTCCTTGCCACCACAATCACCCATTAGTCCCTTTAATAATATGATACTGCTGCTGCTTACAACAATGATGAAGATGATGATGATGATGAGGATGGATGATGATGGTGTTGATGCTGATGGTGGTGATGATGATGATGAATGATGATGATGTTGATGATGATTATGATGTTAATGAAGGAGGTGGTGATGGTGGTGACGTTGTTGATGGCGATAACGATAAACTATGATGATAATGATGATGATAATGATGATGATGATAATAAAATGTCTTTGATTCATAATTAAAAACTAACATAATCCTGTATGAGAAGGCAGTTGGTATCCTAACTTTATTCTCTCCATCATCTCTGTAACTATAAATATCTTAAGTACAATAAATTTAAACATCACTTAAACATTCAATAGGATCTATACTTCTATAGCATAATTTCGAAATATTTTGATTGGGCAGTATCATATACCTACATCTCAACAAGGCAATTCAACACAGTAGGATGCTTTCATCCTCCATAGGCAAACACACATTCTTTTGATCTATAATTTTAGTACCAATTATTATTGATTTTGCTGTTAAACAACAGAGATGTATGGCCGAATAGTTAAGGCAGTGGAACCGTGAACCATAGCAAAAACTACAGCACGGGATTGAGGCCTGCTCGCGCCATGGTTCTGGTGTTGGAATAAGTTTTCTCAGATAAGGTCCATAAATCTAGTGTACAGAAACAGCCCATGTGCACTTCCAAGAAGCCAGTACATCTTTTAAGACGAGTACGGGGTTACCCGGGTGTATTCATCCATACATGACACGACTGCAAATACAACCCAGGACTCGATGCATGACATGATTCTTAGAGGAGTAGAAAGTCATAAGAATGTGTAACATGTGGTCCACAGCTCCATGAGCATCTTCTATATGGATACTGGTGCATAATCAAATATTTACTATTATTATAAAAAAATATTTTCTGGTACATTTTGATTGAATTGATTAACTTTCAATTCATGGTGCTTGAAATTTTTACACAAACTTTTGCAAATAAATGCTCGTTATTTTACAAGCGGTGCAAAAACTTACATGATGCATTTAAAACATGACAAAATACTCAATTTTGAATATGTGCACCCATCACCATTGGAACTATTCATGCTATCCAGCACGATTATGAATTGTTTTATACTAATCATAGTTTATTTCTTGGGTTGTTAAGTAAAGTCTGTTCAATCTAATAATTTTCATATTCATGGAAATATTTATGGTGTACACAGTGCACTTAGCGCCAACCCGATAATGAATCGATGAATCGTTCTTTAAATTGAAAGCTCAGTTGTTAAGCAAACCATGTACAATCAGTGGCGAATTTAAGGGGATTAACAGGCTTAACACCCCCAACACCCAATTTGATTTATTAGTCCAACTTCTGGAAACCAATATCATTAGTATATGTTCTGAAGCACCGACTGCAAATATTTAAGCCATACTTTCTGATGAGACCATGCCTATTGCCACATACACGGCAAGTCCTAGAGCCTGGACCATACTTTCTTGGATGAGAATGACCAGAAATTATTTTTTGATTTTGAATAAGAATGGAATAACAGAAATAGATGCACAGCAACTGCTTATAATACACAAGGACCCCCAGAGGCTACGTGGGACCTGTGAAAGCAGGATTTTTTTTACAATTTCTTTTTTAATTAAAAAAAAAAATTATGTCGGTATAAAGGCTATAAACATGGTAGATAATGGTAGTGACAAGGTAGACATAGGTAGTTAACCTCACAAGGGAGCCTATCAAAGATATGGTAAACAATGCCTTACCATAGGAAAATACAGCCATTAATAGACCTTTAGACTAATTAGAACTGCCACCATGACAATCAGTTACTTATTGAGCTTAAGGTATCAATAACATCAACAAATATACTACCTACAGTATTTACTGGGTAGTTCTCTGTGGTTCTAGGTAGATCTTCCTAGTAATTTAACATGGTAGACCCACATTGTTTGAGGGTTATAACCTTTGAGTATGGATTACAACATCATTCTGTTGAATTACCTTGATCTTAACATTAACAATATTATTTAAAATATATCAAGTGTTTCCAGCACCATCTTTCAAGACATTCTCTTCTCTCCAAACTATACACCTGAAATAAAAACTCATAATTATTAAAAATATAACTATAAATGACAAATGTTTAAAATCAGGAAAGGTGGTGCTGAGAAACTATAAGACCAGTGTTTTTAACTGGATTTTTTTTTAAGTATTATCTTTTGGTGTTTATTTTTTAGACAGCCCTGGTTAGTGGCAAAGACATATTCTATTCTTCGATTTGGGTAATATACACTTTTATGGAAATTTGACTGCGGTGTGATGCCAAAGCAGAAGACTAAATTTACTACACGCTGTTATAATATTATAGGAATGTCTAGAAATAGTGGGAAAGAACTGTATACATGCACATTCCACATATTGAAATATATCGTGTTGAGATTCAATATTTACTAGTTCTTTTGTTTAAAAAGCACACACAATTGGCTAGTGATGAGCCTTGGAAGGTTAACAATTTCAGAAAATTTATGACAAATAAAATGAAAAATTTATGCCTAACAAACAGTCCTATACTGACATTATGTATCCAACGGCAGTCAAATTTCCAGAAAGGTACATGGTATGACAATTTTTGTTCTTCTTCACTGGTCTGCTTTGGTTTAATATATAATTCTTGGAAGATTCTTAACACATTATTTTTCTATATATATAGTTGTTATATCCAGGACCATTTTACTAATTGTGTATATCATCGTTATATATAAAGTGTATACTATTGAAATTTTATCCTATCTTGTATTATGTACCTTATAATATCTTATAAAGCCTGTTTTCCTGTCAATCATTATTCCAAAATCGTCAATTTGAAATGGCATTTTGAATCATTATAAAAAAGTGATCCAAATCTTCTGAGGTCAGAATAAACGTCGAAAGTGACCCATCTCCTGTAGATCATTGTGAAAATTGTAATTTTTCAAAATTAACGATCTAAAACACTGATCCTAATCGTCGTTTTGGCGATTAACAATCAACAAAATAACAGGCTTAAGTTAGAAGTAAAATAAAATCAAATAGACCCTCTTAAAGTCTCCTAAAAAATGCTGGGACACTTTTTAAGAAATAGAAATATGAACGAATTACAGTCCATCATTTGTAAGGAAAGCAATTGCTCTTATCAGCTCTACTGAACATACATCCAGGAGAGCAATTCACTTTAGTCGGAAGGAGCTGATTTTGGCTCTGATGAAAAATGCAACTATGCATTAAAATTAAAGACGTTTAAGGATTATGTAGTTTATGATTGTATTTTACCAAAGGTTTAATTACTCTCCTACGTATACCAAGGAGTCACTTCTGAAGATGTTTTTAGCTCACCTCAAACTCCGAGGTGAACAAATTGATCTCTCTCCTGGATGTTACATGCATGATGCACTGTTATTGCTAAATTTAACTTCTACTTGCAGGTGGTTTAATAAATTGGTAGCAGTGAAACTAAGCACAAAAAAAACAAGGATATACAATCCTTGGGAGAGAAGTCAGGGTGAACATAATATCGTACAGCATACAATTTATATCATATAGTATACAATTTATATCGTACAGCATACAATTTAAATTGTTAGCCATTGGATGAAATTGGTGCTGGGTTTTTAAGGATGCTAGGTTAAATATCAGGTAGGAATCATATCAAAACTATTCTACTGCAGTAACTGAAGTAATCCAATGTTACCTAATATGTCTACTGCATTAAATGCACCAGTAACATAGATTAATATATTTCTTCAGCTACTGGGTTAATAACTTGCCATTAACAGTGAAATAATTTTGATCTGATCTCTATACTATAGTTCTCTATTTATAGTTCTCCAATTTTAATACTATAATAACTGCAGCATAATAGTTTTGATGATTCCTTAATATACTGAAAAAAATAAAAATCTGTATTAATAAAAGAATAATCGGTAATAATAAAAGAGTGCATGGTTCCAAAACCTACTTAAGGCCTTGTCATAGTTGACTACTGCAGTTGTATAAAAATCCATATCCAATGTTTCTCATTACAGCAGCATCAGATACGGCATGGCCAATAAAAATCAGAAAACAGATGTCTTCAATTCACACACTGGTATTAGATAGATTAGATAGTGGTATAATGTTTAAGAAGAACAAAATGGATTTGTGGACGTAAACTTCATACACTGTAATCTGGTACTGCACTGACTGTTAAGCAGGATAATATGTGTTGTGTTAACAAGCTTGAATCCAAATTTCATACATTAGAGTCAGATATAGCACTACAGGATAATATGTTGTGTGAACATGTATTGTTAGACTTTTAATATCATATACCAGCGGTCAGATAGTGTTGAATGTTACGCAGGATAATATATTCAGTGTGAACATGCTGGATCTTTTGACTTCATTCTCCAGTATTAGATATAATGCAGAATGTTAAGCAGGAAAATACTTGCTGTGTGAACAGGCTAGATATGCTATCTTCATATACCAGCATCAGATACACTGGTGATTGTTAAGCAGGATTATATTTGTTGTGTGAACACACTAGATCTTTTGACTTCCTAGACCAGTATTAGATATAGCGTGGAATGTTAAGCTGGATAATACCTGCTGTTTGAATAGGCTAGATATTCTTTCTTCACACACCAACAGATCAGATACAGTGCTGAATGTTAAGCAAAATAATAGATGATGTGTGAACATGCAGGTCTTTTAACTTCATTCACCAGCATCAGATATAGCACTGAATGTTAAGCAGGATAATAAATGTAGTGTGAACAATATTTTAACTTCATACACCAGCATCTGATATAGCGCTAAATGAAAAGCAGGATGATGACGGTTGTGTGGACATACTAGAAGTTGTGACTATTGGTAGACGATCTGATGGACTTGTGTCCATGGCTCTCGCTGAGGGCACCAGACTGCTTGGTTGTCGTGTGTAGTTACCAGCAACTTGTAAGCTGCAAAAACAGATTTCACTTTCACTCTACTTGCAGATTTCAGTTTGATTGAATAAAAACTTGCAAAGATTTTCTGATTTGTGATTAATAATAACCAAAACAAGTGCTGAACTAAATATTGCAAAATATTAAATTTCATTAGTTAAATAGTCATTAATAAGGCAATCTTTTAAATTGGCCAGGTGATCTTTACAGCATTTGATCATAACTACAGGGTTCATACACCTTAAAACAAGTAAAATTCAAGGACACTTCAAGGACATTCCAGGTCATATTTTCTAAATTTCAAGGGCACTCAGGGTCTTGCCATACTTGGTTAAAAAAAATAAAAAATAAACCTTTGGAGTTTAATGAAAATAGCTGTTTTAATATCATGAATGCCAATTAACATATTCTTTGACCTTAATTCAAGATTATGTGATCCAAAATGGCCACAACATACCTTTTTATTAGGATGTCTGTGAGATGCCCCTGTGAGATGCCCCTGTACGGACCCTATGACTGGAAAGGGTTAATGTAACATTCCCATGACCCCATTTTTTCAAGACCCCGTCCACCCAAATTATTATTAGTTTCTTACCTCATAGGAGAGTGTAGATGTGAGTTTGGCGAGTACATAAACAACTTCTTAGGTGGGCTGGCTTCTCCATCACTGTCCACTATTAAAATAAAACATATTATATTCAACCTCAAAAATTTAAACTGCATAGACTGGTTGAAAGATTGCCATGTAATTAAAAATATTTTTACTACTCCAGCATGTTGACACCACTTTGCGAAACGGTATACTATTTCGCAAAGTGTCTTCATCTTCATGTCATCACTTTGCGATATATGAGGTGCCACCCCGAAATGAGTCGTGTTGTACAGAAAACCAAAATTTAGTTATTGTTGTATTTGGATAGAGGAGATTATAAGCTTTAAATTGGTTTTCAAATGAGGTTCATAGCTTCAGTATAAACAGAGTAAAATCCATTTAAAACATAGGTGTATGAAAACACACTTTGGAGAAAATCGACTTTAAAGACAAACAACTTTTGACTTCCTGTATGTTTTTCCAATGATTTTGAAAAACAGCCTTTACAAAATGTACTTCAAAAACATGTTTATTGTAAATAAACATAAACAGGAAGTTTGTAATCATAAAATTTAATTACTAAACTTAACAAAACAACAGATATCTCTTTATTACGAATTTCTGCCTATTTTTGTGAATATCTCAAAATGACCTGGCGTACAACACGACTCATTTTGACACGACACCTTACATATAGTATACTATTTCGCAAGTGACATCACTGACAATTGTTATGTTTACAATTTCTCAAGATAGCAGCCCACAGCAGTACATGCATTACTAGGCCTAAGCCTACGTGTTTCAATCAGTTAACAGATGACGACATAGAAAAAAAATATCAATTTAGTTTACAGTGCAAACACCTAAAGACAACTACAACATGGAATGTCCGTTTTCCAAGAATTCTGTGAAATTAATTTTGAGGAGGAAATCTCAAAGGCCTAATAAATCACACCTCCCCAGGAATAAGTTACCAGAGAGGTAAACCTAGCCTAAGCCATTTCTCTTTAAAATGTTTGATTTTAATATAAAATAAATATACGTTGCTGGATTTCAAGCTACTGGTTAAAAGTAGGGGCCTCGGTGACTCCAAATAGTACTATTCACTTTGATGCATCTCTCAATGAAAAGTACTAATTGGATTCACCTCTGCCCATAGGTATAACCATAAAATCTCAAGGCAATGTATATTTGCATACTATAATATTTTATGTCATTTTAATATACGCAGTGGCTATTGTTACACCAGTTGTAATCTAAATCCTGTAGGCTATTCTTACACCACTCTAAAACGCATGCGCACTTAGGTTTATTTTGGACATTGGAAAATTCACAAAACAATCGCGACCGTGTAGGCTAGGCCTATATAGGCTCGCGGTGCAAAGGCAAATGGTCAATTTCTGGCGTGGCCAACCATAACAAGGGTGGATTGTGAAAACAATTTACACGATAAAGGTATCATTTACACTACCGTAGTTATGTAAATTTGGCCATTATTTTGGCTCTCATTAGTTTGCAGTGAGCCTCAAGCTGCTGTTGTGGATATTCACAAGTCAGCTTGCTACCGAGCACCCGACCCGTGGAACAGTGTTCCTGCTTAAATCCAATGGTATGGTGCATGAAATGGGCAACACATTTTTAAAAACTGAGAAATTTCAAGTCATGCCAACACTGATTTAGATGCCTTTAAGTATTTTCGCCAACCCAATTTGGTTATGAATTGCCACGCCCGAAACCGCTGAAACTAACCATTTGCGATTGCATCGCGTGAGCTAGGCCTGCTACACGGTCACGATTGTTTTGTGAATTCGCCAATGTCCAAAATAAACCTACTGCGCATGTGTATTGGAGTGGTGTAAGAATAGCCTACAGGATTGTGATTACGACTGGTGTAACAATAGCCACTGCGTTTAATATAACATTAAATACTGATATAAGAAAAATTCGATTTGGTCAAACTTTATCAATACTTAAAAAAATTAGACAAAATAGTTGGATCATGAATCTTTGTTTCTTTTTTTGTGTGGTTTATGAAAAAAATGAAGTTCAGCCTTTGTTCCTGTCTAGTTCATATTTGGGCTTGTTTAAAAAATAATTAGAACCTTAAACTATAAATAATTATGTAATTCAAAATAGATGACACAGACAGTGATAAATAACCTGACTGCTGGTTATATCAAACAAAAGAAAATATTGAAACAATGATTAAAGAATACAAACGTTTTCTCTTAAAGTTCAAAGTTCCGGGCCGTAACACAGGGCTCATACTGCGTGCCCGATAGACTTGCGTCGTGGGGCTTGGTATTGGAGATGACATGCCTGTACGATGCTGCATCGATGGAGAGAAGCATTGCTGAATAAAAGAAAATAAACCTTTTTATTGAACTTACTGTCAAAAATAAAAGCAACCATGAATTAAATATTCATAATAAAAAACTTTTTGGGAGAGACAATTACCTCAGTTGATTAAACTTTTGTAAGCCACTGAGCTGTGTGATGAATTGTTGAGACATGCTCGCCTCCGGCGGAATACATTGCCACTCCCTTTGTATTTTGGCACACCATCTTAGGATGAGATGTTAAGCCATTGGTCATCTATGCAACATTGCTCATGTGCAAGTTAAAGAATGCAGCGCACATTTCCAGAAACAGTAGAGATTGTCTCGTGGTGTACTGACCAATGACCATCAGAAGGACCCCACTGGGAGTACCCTTTGAAAATAATAACTCTGCATGGTAGATAATGGTAGTGACAAGGTAGATAAAAGTAGTTAACAGGGTTAACCCTATAAAACTACCATATTAAGGGATACTACCAAGGATTGTCAGCAATTCTCAACAAGTATACATAGGAAAATATAGCCATTATTTTAAATAAACCCTTAAAACATTAATAACATCAACAGACGGGTAATGATATACTACATTACTAGGTAGTTCTCTGTGGTGCTAGGTAGATGACTCTAATAATTTAACATGGTAGATCTACCTAGACAGGGGATGCTATTTATTTCAAAGCGTAAGTAAACTTACTCTTAATGTCTCACAACACCAAGTCAATCAAATAAAATAATAAAAATCATGTTATTAAAATAAATCTGCATGATTTCAATACCTTGGGCATAATTCTTGTTGGAGAGGGTGATGAACAAATCGAAACAGACAATGATGTTGCGATGCTTAAAGGATCTGCAAAACTTTTCTTGTGGTTTTCCGTCCGCAGTGATTTAATACTTTCATCCTACAATAAACAGAATATTCAACATAAAACGATTTACCATTTTAAAAAGTTATTTGGAGAAAACTAAAACTATGAACATCAATTTTCGTAGAAACTCTAGCTTTGAGGAATGGTGGCAATATCGGAAAATTTTAAAGGGCAGGTTCACCCAAAAAATTACTATTCATTACATGTTTCAGTTTATCATAAAAAGTACATTCAGCCCTATTTGGGAATTTTTAGGATTTTTTTCCCTGTGTATTAAGAAATAT
>JAOTQE010093737.1:0-14486 GCA_025631205.1 Nesometra sesokonis
TCCATGTCCAAAATCTTTTAGAATTAGATTTTATTTCTTGAGATATTTTGGACAAATACTTATTATAATTATGTTTACACATTGATTTGAAGTCTCGACGAGCTTTTTTTAAACTCTTCAATATTCTGAGGTGAGGCACATTTTTTCTTCTTCCTAAAACACTTTTCTTTTGCTAATAAAAGTCTATATAATGCGTGATCATACCATGGGGGAAGTTTACGTTTTTGACTCACAATGAACCAGATCTTTGAGAGTTGCGTCAACTAAGTCATAGAACAAATCAACACTATCATGAATATTGTCACAAAGATCTAAAATATTCCATGGTACGTAGCTAAATGTTTCATTGATCACATTAAAATTCGCCTTTTTAAAATTGAATAAATTACGACAGCTAAAATTGGAATGAACAGTGTTGCGAACAGACAACGTAAAACTAAGAGATTCATGGTCGGACTTAAATATGTTATCACCAGCATATATGTTAGATATAAGATCTGATTTGTTTCTGGCAAATGTAGACGATATGTAAGTACGTTAACTGACCGTTTATAGTTAATTGATGTTCATATTATCGTTGTTGTATTTTTTTTAATTTGGTTCAAGGTGCGATATGGCGGTATAGAAACATTGTAATTATGTTAGAGGCACCTCGTTACTGAGGCTTAATTCTCACCGTATACAAGTGACTGATACCCAGAAGAAAGTAGAGAAAATAATTATTTTGTCAATTTTTCCAAAAATATTCACAAGCGGAAACATTTCCCAACCCTTTACTATCAAATTTATTTGAAAAAAACCCAGCTCATACCCATATATGGTCATTATTTTTCTATGTATGGTCATGGCCCTGTGACATCATCATGACCATATATAGGCACATCAAGTTTTCTTGTCATAGAAAATTTGATAGTCTGGACTGAGCTCTAGGCTGTGCTTTGTGAGGTGCCTCTGCCTTCCATATTTTAAAGAAGTTGATTTCTTCTCTTCTCTGTAGGAAAAAGAATGTCTGCCAGTCTGTTCCTAATGACGTTTTTAACTGGAGCTGTTGTTTTTGCCCTTGTGATTGGATGTATTTGCATTCTACACGCTATATTGCTGAAACCAAGAAAAAGACGTAAAGTTTTACCAGAAGAGACGGAAACAGATTCAAAAGCAGAATAGACAACTTGTTATTTGTTGGAATTCATGAACGGATTATGTTTCTCTTACATTTTTAAAGCCAATGAGTATAATATAATTACAATGCACTATTATTATTATTATTATTATTATTATTATTATTATTTTTATTATTATTATTAATATTATTATTATTATTATTATATTACACTGTGTTCTTTTGTTTAGGTATTTATATGTTTCACATTATCATTCGTCTTGATTTTATTGTAGTTAATTGCTAATTGCACCTATTTTTTTTCAGAACTACTATGATAATAAATACTCCGTTTTCCACACTTGGATTGCGCTCCAACCCCAAAGGTAATTGTTTTAATAAGCCCCATAATAATAATTATAAATATGAAAAAGCAAAGCCATCCTAACATGTCATCAGTTCATCATTAACTTGTAAACTATTTACCGTCATCAGTTCCAATTTATTTAACCCTTAACTTCCATTATGCCCTTCAAAAACTTTTCACAAAGTAACAAAAACGCCGTCGTTATACAACGGTGGTTATTTGCGTGCCTTTGAGGGGATGCTAACAAATATTGTACAAGGTTTGGTAACATTTTGTACGACCCAGATTTGCAGGAGCGGATTGAGATGGCGGGTGTTAAATATCTTCAAAGTAAAGTTTCCCCAACTTATATTATGTGAGCCCCTTAATTAATACCCCAAAATTAACATAATGCCCAATAACACGTAAAACAGCGGAAATAACCTTTATTTAATTTATTTTTTACACTTTTTTCTTGTCAAATCGGAACACGCCCACCCCGATAAGAAATAGTGCGATCCCCCACCTCCCACCGCATCCTTAAATGAATCCTGGAACTGCCCCGGTTTTTCTAGGCTAGCCCTGGACGGCCACAAAATCGTAGAATTACCAATGTGAAATCTAAACATCTGCGTACTGTAAAAACTGACGAAAGTGAATTGCGTCATGATCTTTTAACTTTATTGACAAATTAGATTCTTCAAAACTTATTACGTAACACATATGTCATTTTCTCTAATATAAGAATGGAAAACGAAGATGGCTAAAAGGTGCATAATTATATAATTATTGTCATTATTGAATATCAATAACGGTTAGCGATAATAATGGAATACATCATACGTAATAATGGAATACATCATACGTAAATAAGAAGTTTTCATCTATAACGTTGTGTCAATAACAATTATTACGTTGTGGTGCATTATCTCAATGCCATTAGAACGTCTGGTATGCAATATGCCTAAATCAGTCCAAACTTGGCTTAATATAGAATGATGTGCAACGGATGATACTAAGGGGCGGAAACCGATCATTATTCTTTCTCTGTTTGTAACATTGGTAGTTTGGATTTGTGATTTTTTTAATGTTGTATTTCGTTTTATAATAAAATTGCATCTGCAATTCAGCATCTTTTGCTGCAATATACATAGTTTTTGTAGTCTGTATTCTATGTGTTTTAAACTATGACATGCATGGGCGGATCCAGGATCCACCAAAAGGGAGGTGGGGGGGGGGGGGGGGTGGTTGGTTACTTCAAGGTCCGGGTGGGCGTGGTTGCCAGTTTTATTCTGACGAGCCAAAAAAAGGTCACTTCCCCATTTTGGTGCCCTGTTACCATGTCTTACGCGTGTTTTGGGTTTTTTATAGTTAATTTTTGACTCGGCGCACCTAATATAAGGGGGGCGCAACTACGTTTTGACGATAATAAGAGGGGAGGGGCACGCCGCTGGCGCCCCACCCTAAATCCGCGCCTGAACATGTTAGTATAGTTGTTGTTAGACAGACAAATAAGCATGTACTTTTGTTTTTCAAAACCTCAGAGCTCCCAAGTCTCTAGGATTATCCTGTCTCCATGAATTTAAACGATCTCCCAGGCTCCTGGAATTATCAAATTTTCTCCCGGAATTTAGTTTTATCCAGGATATTCTCCAGGTTTTTTTTAAACAGGCGCGGATCCAAGAGGTGGGAGCGGGCACGGACCCGCCTCCCCCTTTTGAAACCAAAAACTTTATTTTTTGCGCATTTTGGGGCGCTAAAAGTGCACCAGAGAGCATCTGCAAACAAAATTCTCCGGCCCTAGGCGGACCCTGGACCCACGCCTAATGTTATCATTTTCCTGTTAAAACCTCATACCTGGGCTTGTCCAACTTGGCATCGGGCCCCTCTTTCTAGCTCTACTGGATCCGTTTCTGTGAAAATTTTATAATTAGAGCATAAATTGGTTCCAAAATATTGGTTGACAACCAGCAACTTTGAAGTTTACTAATGGTTTTGGAAAACAGTAATGGTATAAATTTACAGTGACAAAAGATATCAGAAACTATTCTTTCATGATAATCAAGACGTTGAATTTTTAAATCAGGGTGTACTTGAAAAGTTGACCTTCTCATTTACGAACATCTCATTTCAAACCTTCTATTTTACAAACACTATTCAGTCAACGACGTCACTAAAATAATGGCCAATGATGTAATTATCCCATATTTATTAATGATATTTCTTTGTTTTGCATATCTTGCATGTTTTAAAAACTAAGAGAACAAAATAAAAAGAAGTGTTTTGGTTTTGTTTACCATTTTTCATGAACCTTCTCATTTACGAACTTTCTCATTTACAAACACCTTACAGCCCAATGAGTGTGTAAATGAGAAAGTTGACTGTACGCACATTTTACGAATGGTACACACTACAAACAATGCTTGGATGACCATAACAAAACCTCCAGTCATTTTTATTTTACAACTTAGGACCCTTGGAACCTGTTGGGTAAATGCGATCAGCTAGCAGACAAAATTAGCCCCGTTAACTCACAATCCTGGGTCCTCCCCTGATATTAGCAGGGACGGATCCACTATCCAGCAAAATGGGAGTGCCATTTCCAAGGTCCGGGTTGGTTGGCGTGGTTACCGGTTTAATTTTGAAAGTGTTCTGGTACTGTTTTGGCCCATGTGCATGTCTATTTTTATTTATTTTCAGGTTCAATTTAGATCCGGCGCTCCTAATATAGAGGGGAAACTTCGTTTTGGTGATAATAGGTGTGGGGAAGCTGCGCCCACGCCCCACCCCCCCCCCAAAATAAAACCAAATCCGCACCGACTAGTCTTTCGTTGCTGTTGAAATTAAATTTATTGGAATATTTTATAACAAACAATGGGATTTGTAGGTCATTGAGATGTTGAATAAGTTAAAGTGTTAACAATATTAAATTCTATTGTTGTCCATTGTATCCAAGCGACACACTTTACAAACAACTATCGACGGATTGATTTAATGCAATCAATTCACTAGGAGTAACAGATATTAAGCAAATTTATAAGACATGTACATTCAAGGACTGATATTGATTCAATAAGAAAGTATTATACTTTTTCAATAATTGTTTGATCTAGTTTTAATTTGTAAGAGGTTTGTTGAGGCAGCTACAGCAAGTAAGTCTGCTCTATGTATGGTGCCAAATGTAAGTTGAAAATTCGGTTATTCATGTGTTGTTTTTAACTACTTTACTTTGTTCATTGTTAAAGATGTATTGTCACTTAAAAAATGACCAAAAAATAATCACCATTAATTTTGAAATCAACTTGCTCAAATTAAGACAACATCAAATTTAAGAATTTGAGAATAGAAATTAGTGTATTTAAAAATTGTTTAATATTGAAGCTTTTTGCACTGAAAAATGAACAGAAGTATTATAACGGCTGCCAGCCATTTGGTAAGTTTTTGCTCATTTTAAGCATATAATGATGCAAAATTAATGGTATTTTTTAATACAGTCGCAATTTTTGTATAAATTGTATTATTGTCTGATAAATAAATATTGTAGAAAATTATGTATATAGGATCCAAACTATGGTAACTTGAGGCATTCATACCTATTACCATTTAAAATCAAAAGAAACGAATTTGATGAAGGCGGATTAAATTAATCAAAGACGATTGTTTCTGTTTTTCTTAAAGTTTTTGTCGCAAGGTATTAACAATTGCATCTCAATTGCAAGGGTCTGTGCGCACAATTTATTTCGTTATTTTTACTATACAATAAAGTATATGCATTGTATAGCCCGGTGATTGTTTTTCGTTTACTTCATTTCTATTTTCGTTTCCTTTTCTTATTTTTTAGTCTTTTTTTTCTTTCCCTTTGTCTTTTTTTTCATTTTCTTCCTAAGATAAGGGTAGAACATATTTGTGGCAGAGCCAAGCCAAATGAGACATAAGTCGAAAAATTGAAAAAAGATTTGTTATGGATTATAAAACTACACATGATTATCTTTAACATACAAAAAAAATCAGGTTTACACGATGTTTCCTTGCGAAGCTATGAAAAATCGAAGTTTGAACAATTAAAATATAAGTTTTGAAAAAAACTGCCTTTGAAAATTGTTTATCAGTATACATTGACTAAGCAAGGTCATTTTGAATTGCATTTTTTAAACATTGTTTGATCACAAATTTGAAAATTGTTAAGGTAGTATGAAAGTTGAATGCATGAACTGTATAATTTTAAATAAAATAGAATTTGAAAAAATTGACCATTTTTAAATTTCTGCCTATTGGGGAAAACTAGCATTTGGTTTTGGCTCTGACACATTTAACATTTAGTTCAACTTGCACATAAGAAAGAATAAAATATTTAAAAAATGTTTGGTTGAACAGTTGATGTAAACTCAACCAAAGCCTTAATTACAATTTGTATAATTAGTGAAGTCGATTTGTAAATGGAAAATATCATTCTTGAAAATAGCGTTGATTTTCAGGTTTTATGTTTAAGTATGTTACGAGAGCATTAATTTTAAGGAGTGTCATACTGGACATATAGATTTTTAAACATATTTGGAGACATTTCGACACTATAAGTGCATATTTATATAGTAATAAATTGTTTTACATTTCAATACGCCATTTCACGGTTTCAACTACGTATGTGCGTTACCAAGGTCAAGTATTAAAACGACGCGCGGCTCTTATTGAAAGGAATATGATTGAAGCGCGTCGTTTTATTACTTGATCTTTTTTTTTGTCTTTCGTGGGGGTCACCCACCTTTATTTTCTCTTTATGTTTCATTTATTGCACAAATAATATATATACACATAGATGTGATTATAATACATAATTAAACTTAGTTAATTTAAATTAAAATAATAATAAGATAGCATTGAATACTAAAATAAGAAAAATACAGTATTGCCGGTGTACATATATGCATACAAACACACCCACACACACACACACACACACACCCACACACACACACACTCACATACATTATGTCTACACATATACATATTCATGCACACCTTGTATATAAATGAAAATAAGCATACATACTACGAATATATGTATATTACAACAATATCTATAATATTTACAATATATTCATTCATTACACTGTAGGTCAATTGGTTACGTAAGTTATTAATAGGATACACTATCTGTGATTGAATATTTTATCAAGTTTTTCAGTTATTTATAAAATTTTGTTTTAAAATATGAAAGTTATAAAATAAAGTTGATTAAAAAATTCATTTTTCTAAATTTAGCAATAAAGTTGAAACTATCTGAGGTGATACATATCTCAGATAACAATCCTCTTTACTATCTTATTGTGAAAGAGTCACAGCTTCACTCAATTGGAGTGAATTTTAAAGAGTGAGAGTGACCTGAGGGACCACTCCCGAAAGAGTTGATCCTAATCTGCACATGCGCAGTTGAAACCGTGAATGGCTTATTGCGAATTTGGTCGTTACTGCTGTTATTGTTGTGTCTTCCTCGGTGTATCTTCACAGCAATAACAGCAGCATCGACCAAACGTGTCTGACGATGGTCCAGTTGAAAATTCGTAATTAAAATCTAAGTTAATTTATTACTATAAATATACAGTTATAGTGTCGAAATGGCCCCAAATATGTTAAAAAGCTGTAAGCGTGGTTTTCATTTGTTTAATTAGTGATGGAATATTATGTAACATCAAATAAATTAACCTGATTTTAGAAAATAACTATTTCTATATTTTAACTTGCATATTTTATCAAATCGTTTGTTCGTTCATTCCTTCTCTCAGGGAATCATTATTATTGCCAAGGAGTTATTATAGTAAACTGCTATACTATAATAACTCCTTGTTTTCGCAAACAATGCAACAACTTGACAACACGTTTGGCATGAAACCTAAATAAACATACACGTCACTAAGGTGAATCTATTCTTGTTTCTTGGTACAACAGAATTTTCAAATATGGAATAATTTGGTATTCGATTGCCGTAATATTGTAATCCATACTACACGTAACCTACATTTTAAAAGAAAGGTAATCTAAACAAAATGAATTACAGTATTTGAAATTCAGTAAAACGGGTAAAAATTATAATGGTCTGAATTGTTTCTACCATAATACAAATCGTTTACAATTTTCACAACTTATTGTTCAGACTGTGTTTTATTGAAGTAAATTTTTAAGGGCTGTTAGTGTTGAATTTCAGATCAATATAGTTTATGGAATAAATTTATCTGTATTAAATTACAGCTTTATTATTATATAGTAGCATATATTATTGTATAGTAGAATATTGCCCAATCATTTAATGGAAGCTCTTCACTTTACTCATAATATAACTTGAAGATCAATTCTGTTAAAAATTATTGTGTATAGATAATATTATAATTTTAGTGCAAATACTATATATTAACCATTGGAAATGGGAAAGCGTTGGGCTGATCTTGTAAGATTACAGTGGTGCTTTCGATAAAAACGAGTTCACTTCATCATCGATACGAAACATCTCAGAGAAAGTGTAATCACGAAGATACACAAACTGGTATATGCGCGCACTGAAAGGCGCGTAAAAAGACGCAAACACACGCGTACAGTAATTAACAAATAGCAGCGTCGGACGCGTCTCTCTAGAATACGCGCGCGTAAGTCTGTGTCGCTTTTTGGAGTAACAATAAGCCATTTTACAGTTTCAACTGCGCATGATTAAGGTGAAGTCATAAAACGCGGGTGGTAATTATATTCCTTTCAATAAGAGCCGGGCGTCGTTTTATTACTTGACCTTGTTAACGCACATGCGCAGTTGAAACCGTGAATTGGTTATGACATCAAACTGATCATCTTCAGCAAAAGAAGCTATTTTGTTCACAAAACCTCTACCTATTGTGAGCGTATTGTGTTTTATATCCAACGTACCTCATAACTGAGTTGCTACTGTTACAAAATGTAGATTTCAATAATGTATTATATTATTATTGTTATTATTATTATTCTTTACATTCAAAATACGAAGATATCTAGAATAATAATTTACTTTAGCAAACGTTCAGGCAATCGAAACAAAAATGTAGTATTCTTAAAATTTAACAAATTAAATGCCTTGTTGTTGTAAATTGTAAATGAGACAGGTTACAAGAAATGTAATTAATAAATTATGACCTTCGTAATGTAATTAAGAAACGATTTTGCCTATAATATTATCTAATAGAGCATCGATTAACTACATTTACAGGCATATTATCTCGTTTAATAGATGTTTTCCATTACATGTATTGTTAGGGTTCTGTCATGTCGTGAAGTAATCAGAGATGTCATGAAAAGCCAGTAATACCAATTGCGGACAACTAAGGTACAGTAATTATTACAAAGCTTCTAATAGTAAAATTTTTACTATTCTTTGATTGTTTTCAGGGTGGGTTACTATTAGAGCAGGGGTTGGAGTAGCGGGTTACCTTCCTAAGCTTCACCTGTTGTAGCCCTGCTAAGTAACGTACTAAAAGACTGACCAGAGGCGGATTTAGTGGGGGCGCAAACGGCGCCCTCCCCCCCCCCCTTTATCGTCAGAAGGTATTTGCGTCCTCCTTATATTATTAGGAGCGTCGGGTCCAAAAAATTTACAATAAAAAACCAAAATAGCCAATGTAGGGGCTAAAACAGTCCCAGAGCACCAAAATAAAGAAATACCCTTTTATTTGCTCTTCCGATTTGCGACCACGCCACGGACCTGGAAAGGGCGCCCCCTTTTTTGGCGGATCCTGAATCCGCCCCTTATGACCATTCGACGTTACAGGGAGGCTGCCTGATAAATTTGACCCAAAAGAGAATAAAAAAGTATGTTAATCGTGATTAACCCGAATGGGGTAAGATGGAGATAAATGGAAAGATAGAGATACTTGGGTCCATTTGAACCAGGGGCGGATCCAGGATCCACTGAAAGGGAGGGGGGGGGGCAAATTTCATGTCAACGTAGATTCGGGGGCGTGGTTGTCCCTTTTCTTTAAAATTGTGCAAAAAAAATGTATTTTCTGGTTTCAAAAGGGGGGTGGGGCCAGGGTCCGTTGGACCCCCCACCCCCTTGGATCCGCGTCTGTGAACCCATCTTGGAGCCGAAACATCTTGGCTGAAACACTAGCCTACGTCTCCTTTCTGTATATACTATCCTTTTATGTAAAAAAAAATGTTTATTTATGAAGGAAGGTGCATTATATTTAAACTACTTTATTTAAATGAGCTAATATAGATTACCCTCATGTATCAATTTATTTGCTTAGAAATTTGTTTCAATTCGTTATCTTCTTCTAAAGCTTAGTTTGTTGTCGGCCGCTTAAGCCGGGCACTCAGTGCGTCGTTCGTACGACGGTCGCACGACTAAACCGTCACTCCCTGTGTGTATGGTTTCCAGACGCGATGACAGTCTTCTACTCGTCGGCCGACGGTTTTTTCGGTGATTTCCCTGTTGAATCACTTATCACGAGTAGAAGACTGTCATAGCGTCTGACAACACACACACACACACACAGGAAGCGATGGTTTAGTCAACATGAAACATAAACAAATATAAATGAAGTTTTTGACAATTATTAGTTCCATGACTTTGGTTATAAATGTATGATTTTGATAATTGACCCCTCATTTTAAAGCTTACAGCAAGATAATATGGCCTCCATATTAGCTGGTTTTTTTTTTTTCAATTTTGCAACAACTTAGTGGTTTTACCATGACACGCCTCAAATTTATTATTTTTTTCAAATGCATCACAAAGTAATCCAGAGATTATCAATAATCAATTTATACAATACTTGCTTACAATACTTTTTGTTTACTGAATAATGCAGGCACCATAAAAATGGATGGGAGGATCTTCATAAAAATCCCCATTCTGGTTGTTATTATCTTCAATTCTACTGTTTGTTCCAGCGATCAAGGTAACTAATATTGCAATACAATATTGAGTTGATTTTATACTTACAACGGTAATGTAATTGGTCCTTATTCAGGAGGACTGTCCCGCAAAAATTGGTCAGGGAAAAAACTGGTCCGGTCGGACCAATTTTAGTCGCAAAAACTGTTCCGGCCGGAAGCGATAGTAGAAGAGGTATAAGCGGTAAGCGGTAGTAGAAGCGGTTGTAGGAGCGATAGTGATAGCCGTAGTAGAAATGGTTTTGGCAGTAGTAGAAGCGATATTAGTGAGGTTTCGCAAACTTCCGAAATACAAAAACGAAAACAGATACGTGCACACTCCAATTTTTGAAAGTTCCTAAATGTGTTCAAAAATATGTAAAATTTTCTACCTATGAATTGTTGATGATCGTCGTAAAATCCTGACCAACTGTGGCAGATATTTAAGGTATTCTATTCAAATTACAAGAATGTATGACGTATCCGTTTTCGTATTCGTAAATCTGCGAAACCTCACTCTATTAGCAATAGTAGAAATGGTAAAATGGTACAGCGGTGGTAAAAGTGGTAGTAGAAACGGTAGTAGAAGTGTTAGTGTTAGTAGTGTTAAAAAGCGGTAGTATAGGATATAGAAGTGGTAGTGTAGAAGCGGTAGTAGAAGCGGTAGTTGAAGCGGTAGTAGAAGTCGTAGTAGTAGAATCAATAGTAGAAATGGTAGTAGCAAGCCGTAGCAGCGTTAACAGATGTGGTAGTAGAAGTAGTAGCGGTATTAGAAGCGGTAGTTTAGAAGCGGTAGAACCGATAGCAGAAGCGATAGTAGAAGCGGTACTAGCGGTAGTATAATGTGTAGTAGAAGCGGTATCTAATTAGCGTATAGTATCGTAGGTAGAAACGGTAGTGGTAGTAGAAGCAGTAGTAGAAGCGGTAGTAAAATCGGTAGTAGAAGCGGTAGTACTTGAAGCGGTAGTAGAAGCGGTCGTACAAACGGTATTAGAAGCGGCAGTAAAAGCAGTAGTAGATGCGGTAGTAGCGGTAAAAGCGGTCACTTTGAAGCAGTAAAAAAGGCGGTAGTAGAAGTGGTAATAGAAGTGGTAGTAGAAGCGGTAGCAGTAGTGGTAGAAGCGTTAAGAGTAGAAGCGATAGCAGTAGTAGTGGTAGTAAGCGGTAGTGTAGAAGCGGTAAGCTGTAGTAGAAACGGTACCGGTAGTAGCGGCACAGTATTGGGAGTAGAAGCGGTAGTAACGGCAGTGGTAGCGGTAGTAGAATGAGTAATAGCGGTACTAAAAGCGGTATTAAGCGGTAGTAAAACGGTAGATGTAGTGGTGGTGTAGAAGCGATCGGTAGAAGCGTTATGCGGTAGTATAACGGGTAATAGAAGCGCTAGTAAAAGCGGCGTAGTAGCAACAGCGGTAGTAGAAGCGATATTGGCGGTATAGCGGTAGAAGGCGGTATTAGAAGTGGTATTAGAAGCAATAGCGGTAGTAGTGGTAGTAGAATCGGTAGCGGTAAACGATACACATGTTCTTGTTAAATTGAAATGAAAATATTTACAGTTAATATTAGAGTGTGAATGACAATTACATTATCCGTTACAAAACTGTATGTTGTAACCACTACATTCTGTAGGCCTGGTACAATTTTTTTACCATACACATGTTCTTATTAAATTGCAAAATAGGAGTATTTATGTATTCCGTATGATAATAACGGAATGGATTTATTTTTGTTATATTTTAAAGGTTGTGGCTTTGATAATCATATTTATCGATTTATCTATCTACCAGAGGACATCGAAAGCTTCAGTACACATGCCAACTTGAACTTCCATGCCGATCCGGATCATTTACATCTGAAGTTTACATCAGATCTTAGCAATGATAACTTTCTTTTTAAACTTGACATCAAAAGAAAAAGTGTCGGACAATATGAATTTAAGGGAAAATCTGATGATTATCCGGCATGGGCGTTTACGGAGATCGTTACAGTAGATGATATAATAATCTCATATGAAAATGGCATCATCGCTGTCAGCCACGCCGATGGGTCAGGGATCATAGGTCAGATTCCTGAAGCGACGTTACTACCAAGATATTTTGTTTATGACGTAAATCTTGATATGTCACAGTGCGAACTAGGTAAATATAATAATATCATTATGTAATAATCATAAATGACGATAGTGATGGTGGTGGTGGTGATGATGATGGTAATGGTCATGATGATGATGATGATGATGATGATGGCGATGATGATGGTGATGATGATGATGACGATGATGACGACGACGACGACGACGACGACGACGATGATGATGATGATGATGATGATGATGATGACGACGATGATGATGAGGATGATGACGACGATGATGATGATAGATGATGATGGTGATTGTTATGATGCCAATGATAATGGTGGTGGTGGTGATGATGATGATGATAATAATGATGATGATGATGATGATGATGATGACGATGGCGACGACGAGGATGATGATGGATGATGGATGATCCACCATTGTCGTTACCTATTATTACTATTGTTATTATATTGTAGCTTAGTGTATTAACTATCTTGAATAAAAATGTATAAACAATTGCTACATTTCCACAGACTTGGGAAGTCAGTGTACCTCAGGCGGTCAACCTCTTGGATCAATCAACTGCCAACTAATACCAGATGAATGTATATTTGATAAAGAATTTACTCTGTGCGAATCTTGTACATACGATATTGCGGACTGTAATTACTATTCTGACTTGTACGCTGTAAGCACTGTACGTCAGACTACACCTGTCGCTACAACTCGTCGCGCCACAACTCCTGTTGCTACCGCTACAGTTACTGCTGCTACACATACTCTTGCCGCTTCCTCTGTCGCTACTGAGGCGATATCCACCGCTGCTGGTCAAAGTACAGCGGATAGTGTAGCTACAGACGTTGTTACTAATGTCGTGGTATTCGTTACTACACCTTACCAGACAACACACTTGCAAGGTAAAAAAAAATCAGTAATTTTTATTTCACTTCATTCACTTTATTACGTCATGATTTATTATTTCATCACTTTTCTTTTCAAACAACATAATTTTCCAGTATTTAACTGAAGATCATTTTCCAAACTGTCAGTAAAATCTGTCCAAATGATCAGTAAACGACTAGATTGTTTATGTTATCTAATTTATCAATGGGAGTATTAATGTATTAAGCAGAAATTATATCCTTAACTTTTATCACTCTATGAATATTGGAATAGTATATATATTTAATTATATAGTGATTAATTGGTCGACCAATTGATTGATTGATTGATCTTTTGTCTCCATCCATCCATTTATTTTATTATTGATGATCGATCATTGATCGATCGATCGATCGATCGATTGATTGATTGATTGATTGATTGATTAATCGACGATCGATCGTTCGATTGGTTGATTGATTGTCTCCATCCACTTATTTCATTATTGTTGGTTTTAATTACTTTTTTTAAAATAACTGCTTCATCTTAAATGTTCATTTTGTAGACATCAGTACGGCAAATGATGTTACGAATCGACAAACAACTCGTGTAACGACTGCAGAAGAGACTACTCTGTATCCAGAAACAACAGAGGAGCCAACGACAGAGAGACCAGCACCTAGTAAGTTGTGGTTATAGGCAGCACTTGTGTTGCGGTCGTAGGTTATTTAGGTGTGGTGCAACTTGTATGTTTTGATAAGTTGTGTTAAAGAGAGGCTGGTAACTACTCTGCCGTAAATTGGAAAATTGCATTAGGCCCCATAAAAACAATTATTAGTTTATCACCCCCGCGTGTATCATTTTTGGGAAATCCCAATATTTTTTTTATCCATTTTACTATTCTAACGATCGTTTTTTCACTTGGAATGCTTTGGATTTTCTAAACAAATTAATATGGTCGATTCGCGAGCTCACAACGAGGTACACAGCTACGAATAGGCCGACAATGATCAATATTCCCGCAGGCTGGTGCGCTGGTATATGCGTCGTACTTGCGTACGAGTCTAAAATAATGATGGACGATCTAGTACCCCAACGTGAGATCACTACAACATTGGTGAGTTATTCTTAGCGGACCTCCTCGCGCGAATCATGAATAATGTATTAGGAAAGCGTTTCGTCACCTAGCT
>JAOTQE010093748.1:0-14485 GCA_025631205.1 Nesometra sesokonis
CGGTTCGATCGTTGATTGCGTCAACTCTATCGTTGGTTGCGCCAAGTTGTATTTTTGGCCCCGTTTGCCTTCCATACCTGCCCTATTTTAATACAATGATGTAATTCTTTGAATTGTCAGATTAAATCAACAACAATACTAATGTATTCAACTGGCTAGACACAACTTAAGCCAAAATAGTATTTCATACTTTAGCCATTAGCCAAATCAATTTAATCCTAACACGAATAATTTTATGTAGAAAGTCCTTATATGTTGTTGTCAACATACAAAGACAATATATAAATGAAAGGACTAAACAGTTATTACATTGTAAGATTCCCGCAAGTAGCATTTACAAATGGTTCGGATTCTGGTTAGCTTTGCTCACCTCATGAAGAATTCATATTTAGGAGTGAAAACAGGAGGGGTGATGGTAGCAATAGAATGACAGAAAAAGTTCATTCCGTAGATTGAAGCAAGCGGTGTCAGATGCGAGCATGCTTGCCTTATCACTTCAAGTCATATAGTCGAGGTTAAGTTGGAAACTCGCAATCACGCAACCATCAACTTTGTGATCCCAACTACATTGGTGGTAGAATCTATAAGCTGAGTAGTAGAGTAAGATGAAAGTGTGCCTTCAAGGGAGAAGGTGAGAGTGATAGAGTTAAATTAGAATATTTTGTTTATTGTATAGTAATTATTTTTATTTTATTTTAGCTCCTTGAAAGTTTCAGTTATTAGGCTCCTTCCCCCCCCCCCATGCCATCATCCTCACCCTCAATTTTTGTAACTTTTTACAGGTTCTGTTAGGTTTGAAATCTCCCTTTTGTAATTTAAAATCTAATAAATGTTATTATCGATATAAATAAAATATACATACAGAAAATCATGATGTCTGTCAATTAAAACGTTACATTATGCTACTGCTATCTATTATTTTTTAATAATAATAATAGTAATTTGATTTTTATATAGTCCACAGTAAAGCCACAAAGGGCTGTGGGCCAGATGTTACACATTTATGTGACTTTCTACACGTCATTGCCTTCTACCCGAAAAACGGGCGCTACGTTCTTCTGTCCACAGCAGGGTAGTGTATGGACCAGTACACTGGGGTAATCTCCTACTCTCATCTCAAAAGATGGACTAGGTTCTATGTAGTGCACATGAGCCATTTGTGTACACTGGGCCTATGGTTTATAGTCCGTAAACAAGAAGACTTGTTCTACCACCAGAACCATGGTGTGCGAAAGATCCTCGAATGCTGTTGTTATTGCTTTGGCTCATGGTTCCCTACCTTAACCGCTCGGCCAACTTGCTCTTGTTCTTTTCTGCTTAAAGGTGTGACATGAAACTGTGTTAGGTTGCTTTTTTTTTAATTCAAATATGGGACGCTTGGAAGATTAATGGGAATGGAAAAAATATTTGTACAGTATTCTACACAATTTTAAAATGATAGAAATGGTCAATAGTTGTTTATTATAGTAATCTACAAACAGGTGAATCTAATTTTGACCAATTTTAGATACTTAGCCTTCTGCATTGTAAATACGAATTTTGTATTTGAGTTTTGATTACCAACACTTGGTTCAAGCCTATTTCTAGTTTATGTATTTAAGAGTTAATAACTGCAGATATATTTAGTTTGAACATTCCCTTGAGGTAATTCCAACGTTAATAAAATTTACATTTTTTTTATATTTAGGTTGACCCGTTCATATAATACTTAACTGTACAGTAATAGTAACTATAACTAATTATAATCATAGCAAACGAAAATATACAAATTATGTATGACGCACTATTGCCTATTCTACAGCATAATCACCCCAAAGTGTTCTTTATGATTGTAATGAAAACATTTATCTCAGTGCACACTCCTCAGAATTTCTAACATCCCATCATTTAATTTGTATTTATCCAGCGGCATTAATAATGTAATTTAGCAAGAAATTATTTTGTAATCAACCTCCCCAGAGCTATTGAGCTATAGGAGCATTAGTTTTGAAGCTGTAACACTGTGTAGTCATCATCATCATCTTTAGTTGTTAGGATTTTAGATTAAAAAACATATCTTATGGTTTTTCTATATATTTCCTGTTGGTTTTAAATGAATATTTGATTTCTTTATTTTCTATGGAATAAGATGAAAACAAATGAAGAAGTATTGTAAAGATTAGAAGATTTTTAATGGTTCCCTAGGGTGATCGGTTTGATATAGAGCTGACCATCTTACAGTATTTCTGTAGATTTTCAAGGGCAGGTTCTGATTCCAGTACCTAGGGTCCACACAGATGTGTAGAAAAATCCAATGGTGGGTAGAAACATTGTAAGAGTGGGTGGTAAAATGATTAAAAACAATAATTTTACCTTTTTCATATGCTTAGGGTGGTGGAAGGTTGGAATTGCTGGGTGGAAGGCCTTAAAATAAGCTTTAATGGTGGATGGAACATTTTTAGGGTACTGTAGATGGTCCCACCTACATCCGCCCAGGATAATTACATCCCTGTGTCCAATAGTTGGAAGCCGAAATCACAAATAAAAAATATACTTGTTAGTGTCACCGCCCACCCCTGAAAACTGATTTTTTTATGACAAAAGTATTCCAAATTGTCATTTTTGTATGTTGCCGTTCTTACCTTCATTGTTGGTGAACTCCATATTTGAATTTGATTTTTTTTGGAAATCATAAAAAGGTCATTGTCAAAATACAGCTATAGGGTCAGAGATCCAATGGTTAGAAATGATGCAAATATGTTGGTTACCATTTAAAAATATACTGCAAAATAAGAAAAACTAAAAACCACTCTTCCTACTCGGAAATTTATTCCGTGGTTGATGCTTAACAAGTTTATTTTTTATTTGCCCTTTTCCTTTTCGGAGAAAACAATATTTTCTTGTTAAAATTATTTGTAAAGTTGTCCAACCTTAGGATCATCATCTTAATAACTTTTTTTCGACTATTAAAGGAATTGGCTATGTCTCCTTGCTGGGGTCACTCTTAAATCAATTTATCTTTAGCCAATTGGCTAAAGTCAATCAATTCGTTTTAGAAATTGAATGTATATTCAGCCATATTGGCTGGTATTCTCGAAAGTTAGTCCAGGACTAACCATCAAACAGCACTAGTTGATCCTCGACTATCTCTAAACCAAGTTCCTCGGCAAACAAAATTTAGAATGCTTTAGTTCATGGTTTATATCTGGACAAACGTTAGATACCTTTGAGAATACCATAGTCAGTTAGGTCCGCATTAAATCTGAGTTTATTCCTAGACTAAAGTTAGTCCGCTTTCGAGAATACCAGCCATTGGCTTTAAGTCTTACCTAAAATGGTTAAAGCAGGTCCCTTGTGTTTAGCCAGTTTCAAAATGTTTTACTCTGGTTCATTGGCGAATGGTTAGAGTGAGACTAGCCTTGCGATGGCTGACAGTAATCTCATCTGCCGGGATACAGGACAACTCGTACCCATGCCAACTCGTATCCACCAACTCATACCCAAATCTTGGATAACTTGTACCCTCGGCAAAATCACTAGTATGTCTCCCAAGAGTTTGATTTTTAAATGAAAACTTCACAAAACAATACATATTTTAATATTGGACTATAAATTTTATATAAAATAAGAATAAATAAGTTGTAGTTTAAATTAGGAGCAGCAATGCAGTTATCTACCGTGGGTATGAGTTATCCATTTGGGTACGAGTTGGCATGGGTACGAGTTTGCATGGGTACGACTTGTCCTATTCCCATCTGCCGCATTTATGTTAAAACTTAACATTTTTTTAAATTTTAGCCTTCCTCACAAACTTTCGCTCACTTTAAATTTAAATATTAACCTCTTCTGCCTTTCAAAAAATACTTGTAATCCAAACATGATGAATGAGGCCATGATATATGAGGATAGTCGTGGCAAACCCACCAAGTTGTCGCACAGGAAGTTATTGAGAAATAAGCCAATAAACAACAAGAAATAGAAACAAATACATAGGAAATTTGTGTATAGTTGTCCAATAACTTCAGTTATACATGTCCGATTTTGACAGTTGACCGCTCATTTTAAAGCTTACAAAAAGTCTAATATGGTTTTAACAATAACTCAATTTACAATTTTCCTACAACTTGGTGGTTTTGCTGTGTCACGCCTCATACTGTTCCATAGTTTATTACATAATGTTTAGTATATTGTTGATATGTTAATTGCCCTCGATGGCATCTTAGTGAATGAAATTGAATTGAATTGAATAAATTACAGTCTATATTGGAGCATATGGTCATTAAGAGAAAGGCTTTAATGAAATTAACAAAATATAGTATGCATAAATTACTGTCTACATTTATTATAGGGTCATTTAGAGTAGGAAGTAAGGTTAGAGTGGTTTAATCAAAGCTGATGTCAATTCATTACTAAAGGCATAATAATGCACCTGTATTACACAACACGCATTGATATATCATCCATTCTCCCTGCCATAGTTTGACATCTACTAATAAGTTTTGTAAATGCTCCAAGCATATTTTGTTCATATTTTTTAACATTTGGAATGTGAACATATATAAGTGGACTTGCAAATGGTAATATATATAAAAACATAATATTCACTGTTTACAAATTATGTTTCATATTTCATTATGAATTTTTCCTTGTCATTTTACTAGTAGTTCCATATTAGCTGAGTAATTGATGACATTGCTACTACTATACTAAATATTTTGTATATATGATTTCAGAAAATGTGTTTCCTTTAAATTGTTGTTGGTATAGATGAAGTTTGTATATGTGGTCTCTATGTCCTGTCACAAGTATCTTTATAAAAGAAAAAGTCATCCTTCATTTAACTGCTGTCGACCATCAGTATTAGTGCTGACAAAAGCATAGATAGGCCTATATTTCCAGGTTCTGCAAGAGATGTCAGTTCTGTGGTGTTACAAAGACCAGTACCCTTTGAAAAAACAATGCCCTCTGACTAGGTTGATCTAACATGTTAAATTACTAGGGAGATCTACCTAGCAACACAGAGAACTACCTAGTAAGGTAGAATATAATTACCCTGCCAGTTGATGTTATCAATGACTTAAGGTTTATTCTAAACAATGGCTGTATTTTCCTATGTATACTTGTAGAGCATTGCTGACTATCCTCAGTAGTATCTCTTGATATGGTATTTTTATAGGGTTAACCATATTAACTACCTTTATCTACGTTGTCACTTCCATTATCTACCATGTTAACAGAGTTTTTTTTTTCAAAGGGTATCCTGAAGGAGAACCTGTACATAAAGTAAAAATATAAATTGTTCTTTTGAAGTATAATACATTTTCTTGAAAAGCTAAGTTTTAAGTCTCTTCTTAAAGATAAGAGAAGAAAGAGATGAATGGACTCGGTAAGCAGTGATGTCTGCAACAATCTTTATCAATTTGTGATACCATATAAGAAGGTTTGAGTGATGAAATGTCAATATTATAACAATGTTAGGCCTACTACTATATAGTTGTTAAGAAACTTGAATGATATGGTCAATCAATCCATCAATCAATCAATCTATAAATCAATTTATTTGAATGTATGCTTCAATAACAGTAGCACAAAACAGAAGGTAGTTAGGAACCATGTCAAAATGATCCTGCTGCAGTTACTGCAGTAATTGAGTTACAACAGTAATAGTTCATTAGCTGAAATAAAAAAATACTGAAAATAAACATTTCATGACATTTGTGTTAAAGTTAAAAGAAAACAAAATAGCACAGGATCAGTGCAGTAGACTTAGTAACAATATTTTACTGCAGTACCTGCAGTAGACTTAGCAGCAATAGATTACTGAAGTAACTATGGTATAGTAATTTGACATCCCTTCTCTTAAAAATATATCAACTTAAAATAGTTAAATTAAAACTTTAGAGCAAACAAAAACAAACAAGTTAATGGATGCATCTTATTTACAGTACAACATTAAAATTAAACATTGATACAAATTCTCTTTCATAGGGTCTGGAAATGGTTATATAAAGTGGCTGCTATTTTAAATTTTTTAGACTACAAAACAATAAAATAATTTAATTGTAGATCCTACAAAAATAATGTTTGTTATTGTTATATAATTATTTGACTTTCAAGCATTACAATTGGTTGTTTTTGTATCAAATCTTAATCATAAACAAAAAATAAAATATATCAACTATAGAAAATATCTTTAGAGATTCTATACCAAATTAATAGTTTCAATATATTTCTGTTTCAATTATTTAGTAATGGTTTACGAATTACCATAACATAATATAAGAAAAAATACAATAAAAATCATTGGCCTAGTTATTGGTTCCATTAAGGTCACTGTAATCACTTGCATCCAAATATGAAATAATTTAATTGCTAAAATATGTGTTGACAGAACTAACCATTTCAATGTTAATTTGTCAGCTTACTTTTATGGTTTTTACTCAAGTTATCAACATATTTAAATGCATCTTTTAAGTGCAATGAATTGTTTTATCAACTGGTAATATATTAACATTAAAATTGAAATAAAAATATTATAAATACACTTGTAACTGCTTACTTCACTGTTAAAACTATATACATATTGTTTTTTAATCTAGAATTGTGAAAATTGTGACTAATGCCTCAGGCCACAAAAATCGGTAACTTATGCCTCTGGCTACTAATATGAAATTTGCATAGCAGGTGATGTTAATACTACAAAACCAAGCATGATTAATAATTGCTTCATTTGGTCACTGATCTTGCTTGTATACTTTTGGATCAGTAGCTGCACTCTAATCTTTAATCGCCTTGTGTATTTAGGAGGTTGGAAAATAGGGATACTGGCCCGGTTTTGTTGGATAAATAAAAGTGATAGTGTGTAGTGCACGGACAGTTGGTGACACTGACCAATTACTGCAGCTAGCTTACATCCTAGATCACTTTAAAATGTAACTGTATTTTACACTTCAAATAATAAATATTAGTCTGAAGTTTGAATGCATGTACAAAGTAACTAATGAACTTCTTTTTTTTGTACTGTTTGCAGTTTTCCGTGTCCTATTGTTGGATCAACTTGTTCGTAAACAAACTGACATACATTACAGAGAACAAAATGACTATCGTGTTTGATAATTTCAGTCATTTCTGGCTACCCAAAGCTGAGCATGCATCATTTAACTGAACTAAAGCTTGCTAATTCTACTACCTTTACCCCTTCAGGTTGTTCAAAACTTTTGTGCATGCAATAAATGTTTGCACTTTTTTCTTAGTTTGCGTTAAACCATGATGCAGTTGTACAAACTACCACACATAGACATTGCTACAGCAATATTCCTTAGTTGTGTACCAGGTTTAAAGTGGAGCTCCGGAATTGAAATTTCTATGGATAAATTTATAGACCAATTAGATGTGACCTAAGAGGTAAAATTTTATCAAATTTAAAAAATGAGAAAATGCCAAAAAACATGTTGCAAATCAAAAGTGGGACTACTACTCAAGTTAAACAGTGTTAAAGAATAGGAAAATTAGAGATTGCGCTTGAAAACCAGAATCACATTACAAATATAACTCATATAAATGAAAAGATTCGCATTAGAACAGGTAGTTTTTAATTTGAGTAGTAGACCCACTTTTTGATTTAAGACCTACGTTGGAGAGAGTTTTCATTCCTTATTTTATTGTCCAAATGTGACATTTTATCAGGTAGGTCACAATTAATTGTTCTATAGGTGGGACCATAGAAATTTCAATCTTGTAGTTCTCCTTTAAACTAAAACATTAGGTAAACATGAGTACTTGAAAACCTAAAGATATAGGAATTCTTGTTGTCTTGTAGTTTACCATCTAGTCAGTCAGCATAAGTGATTTCCCCACCCTTGTCTACCCTTAGCTTTTGAACTGTTTTAGATGATTTGTATTTTTATGTTTTTGGGCTCTTGGGTGTGTACCTGTATTTTTAATATTTTCTGATGTTTATTTACTTTTTTATAGCCCCACAGACAGTATTTACATGTATACCAACTTATAGTTACAGTATATATATATTTGCATGTTGTAATTTAATCACAATTCGATGTTTTATTGCAATGAGTAGAAAGTAAAAGCCAAAATGAGAATAAGTAAAATGGAAATATGAAGGGGCAGATTTAGGGAGCGCCTCCTCCCCCTCCCATTATCTCCAAAATGTAGTTGTACCCTCTCCCCCCAATGTATTAGGAACGGCATGTATAAAACAGACCATAAAAATAACAGACACACATTACGGTGTAGAAATAATGGGTTTTTTTTTTAAATTTTTTTCCTTGTCAAAATCAAAATCAAGGAAAACTAGATATTGAACTTGTCCTGTGGACTAGTTAGCTGATCTGCAGTCATCCGATAGACAACAGTGTCAACTATGATGCAGTCCTGCTAAAACTGAGAAGAAAATTAGCCATCGCATTTTAACTTCTGCTTATTGATAAACAAAAAATGAAAGAGCTAATAGAATAATTGCTTAAATAAATTACCTTCTTCATTTGACCACTACTATAATGTCGGTAAAAAATCAAGACGGGATTTGAACTCTCGACCTTGCATTCATTAGAAGAGTGTTGTAACCACCTGACCCATGCATGTGATGTTTTCTGTTAACGGTTTTGTGCAGTACTTCAAACCTGCTAACGATCTATAGCAAACATTCATGGTTTTTTTAACAAGCATATGTGCAATTTACTTTATATTAGAAATAAAAAATATTTATTGCTTAAATATTTCCTTACTTATTTAAAAAAGAACAAAAATTTAATAAAAAAAACAAGGAGGGGTTTGAAAGAATTTCTTCAAAAGATAAGAAAAGGGAACAAGAGGCATGTTCGAACCCATAATCTTCACATCATTACAGCAGCGTCCTAGCCGACCGACCCACTTGGTGCTAGATCTGTTTACAGGTTGTAAACGTTCATTTTGAGCATATAAATTTTAGAAAGCACGTGTATGTGCACGTTTTTAAAAATGTAGTAAATGAAGGATGCATCGAAGAACGATAATTGTTAACGCAATAACATGCTAAAATTTGAATGCAATATGAGCAACGATAAGGAAGACACCCTCAAATGAAAATCAAATAAATATTATGTAATAGTTTCAAAATAGTTTTTGAGTTTATATGCATAGTTGATGATGTAATATTTCCCGATAGACCAAAATTATGCATTAAATCATATCTACATCTCAAAAGCTACCGAAATGTGCAATAAAATTTGGGGGTAATCAGCCATTCTGAGGAGCTCTTTCTAATTACATGTACCCCTGTTTTTTAAAAAAATATTACATTATTTTGACCTTTTTAAAGCACGCGCACAGGCGTGTTATGTCAAATGTACAGAAATAAATGTCACATCGAAGAAAGATAATTGTTTAAGCTGTAACATACTGAAAATTGAATGAAATTCAAGCAAGAATAAACAAGTTAAACATCAAATGAAAATAGAAAAATATTACGTAATAGTTTCAATATAATTCATTGAATTGATATGCTAATTAGATGACGTAACAATATTTGATAAGGTATATTCTCAAAATAAATTACATCTACATCTTATCAGCTTTCGAATGATCCAATAACATTTGGGGGTAACCAGTCGATTTGTGGAGCTACGACGGATTCCATGTACCCATGTTTTTACCAAATATTGCATTATTTTGAACATCGACGAGCGCACAAATGTTTAGATTTAACGCGCACGTGTGTGATTCTTGTATATCCAGAATATATCAAAATGAATGAAATTTATTGTGGATTGTATAAAGAACACAATTCATGCAGACAAACTGCATTTCTACGTTGCGTACATGGTACATGCGCAAAATTGTGTGCACTGCGCAAAAAAATGGAAATTTTTGAAACGCTCAAAATGGTCTGAAACGTACACTAAATTAATTAAAAATGGATTTTGGACATTTTAAAATTTTAAGCTACGCATACACGCGCATGGTTATGTGCACGCAAAAGATTTACACACCCAACCTTCAAGAATCACGTGAAGTTTATGCTCACGAAATATGATCTCTAAATAGCAATTGGTTAGCGAGATGTGATCGATCGAATTCTGCATGATGAAAAACGTATTTTTGCATGTAAATGTCGCCACGCGTGACTGATAATGCTGAAAAGCTTATTGAGCCCTTTCCCTGTCAAGGGAAAGGGCTCTGAAAATTTCATGGTAATAGCTCATAGGGAATTGAACAAAAAACGGCAGAAAGAAAGACGAAGAAGATGATTGATCCCGTACAGAAACAATAGCAGATCCGTGTAGCGGATCAGCTAAAAAGAGAAAAAGAAAAGTGCACCCACCCTTTTTCCTGGATCTGCTCTTGATATGAATAAAAACTTAAAGTCAAAGTTAAGCAAATTAAGTAATTTTAAATAACATGGTGGACTACAAGTTTTCTTTTTTAGTTCAATTATTGGTGAGGCTCATAAGCTCTAAACCAAGTATTTTAACAATTTTTTAAAATAATGTTTATATTTGATCACAAAATATATCATCGTTGTAAAGTCAGTGTCAGAAAATCAAAACTATGAATTTATTTTATTAAGATGGATTGATATTTGTAAATTATTTTCTCTAAAACTCTAAAATTGATTGTACAAAATTATTTCGGATTACAAATAGTTTCATCATTTTTCATACCCCTGACAGAAAACTAAAAAATAAACGAATAGTATTTAGCTAAGTTCATTAGTGGTTTGCCAGGATAATATCTCTAAAATCCATGAAAAGAAATCGTGTTAGATAAATAAATGATAGTCATCTTCTTGTTAATCAGCAGTTTAAGGCTCTAATAAATAACATTTTAATGGGCAAACGATGTCATGAAAATATTGATTTAACTCGATATAATAACATGGTCATTTCTCACGTGTAGTAATAAATACTGATAATACAATAGTATGATTGATGACAGCTTTTGTAGCAATTAATTTTACTATTTTTATTTTATCTGGAACTTGAATTAACATTGTTTTATTGAAGATTTATTTGAACTCAAAAAAATAACATTTAGTCAGTTCTTTTGCCCATAAATTCATTTAACTTATTTACTTTCTTGTTTTTATCGTTGAAACTGAGCGGTCGCAAAAATTATGAGAAGCTGTTACGCGTGTCTTCAATTCGATCACGTGTTGTTATAGTGATCGTAAATTTGTGAACATCAAACCTTGAGACAACAGAAAAGCTTACGAGAAGACAATGATTATTTTCACTAGAGTGATACAAGAGTAACATTTATTTGTTGTGAAAATAATAGACTTTTCGATTGAGTAGAAAGTTGATATAAATGCCGCAGGCTAGGATTACATACTTTTAATATTTGGAAAATAGGTTAAGTCCATTTAGATCTTGCTAGTTCAAAAAATGATAGCTTAGCATAGAAAGACATGTACTGGGTGATAGTAAAGATTTCACTGTAAGTTTTAAACACATTTAATATAGTAAATGTAGGTTGGGTAATTTTTCATGATTAAATGTTTAAAAGTGGTAATAGCATCACTTTAAATCTCAATTTGTGTTTATCTTCTGTCGTAGACAACTACTTCATTTCCATTGTTTTTACGCACTCAATATTCATCTGAATGTAACTTGTCATACTGCAATTGCAAAAAAAAAAAAGTTTGGATTTAATGGGAACTTGGATTTACCTTTGGGTATGTTTCTAGTGAGAACATATAACTGTGTTTAAAAGGTTAATAAAAAGCATGTGTTTTCAGTGGCAGATCTAGGGGGTGAATAGGGTGGCTAGCCATCCCCTTCATTCTCAGAAAGAAAATTAAAATAAGCAAAAAAATATAAAATAAAAGTAAATAGGAAAAAATTACAGAACATCGACATTATTAAGGCCATAGACCTCTATAAAGTTCCCAAACAGTTCATTTTTTTAAAAAAAGTTCTTCATATTTTCGAAGGGGGGACACCCCCTCCCCCATATGCCCACCTCCCGCTTGGTGCTACGCACCTTTCCAGCCACCCACTTTTTCAAATCCTAGATCTGCCACTGGTATTTTCACAATTAAAATATGGTTAGAAACTTTTCGGCTGCTACGCAATACCATTCAGTAATGACCTGTCACTGATATGAATAAACATTTGTTAAATTCTTCAGTGGTTGAGGCCTTTAACAATTCTATATAAAAACATCGGAGAAGACGATTTCATGAATTAGGTATTTTAGGCTATTTACTGATAACACGCACAATTACTAACAAAATCAAGAATCTTCAAAAAACAACAGTCTGTCGAATTAGGAAATGGGCCCTCTTGCTTTATACAATCGCCAGTGTGGGAGACCAGTTGTTGAAGATTGGGGTACTTAGAACAGGATAAGATCAGCCTCAACTTCTGTAGGTGATCGTAAAATATACACTCCGCCCACCTACACTACTCGTGTTACCATGTTCAAATCACTGCACATTTTTCCACACAAATTAGGGTTTCTATCTTATGTCCAAAAATACAAATTTATGTTGGCCAAGCCTTACCAACCAGAAATTTCAAAAACTGGTACCAGCCTCTCTATTAAAATTTTCATATTTTCTGATTGTCTTTTTGATAGAGAAAATTAAAAGAAATGCACACAAAAATCTCAATATTGTACAAAATACTTTAGGTTATTCCAAAATTTAACTTAGTTAATTGAATTATTCTGGTACTTTAGTTGGACATGTAATGTAGTTGATATGCTTGGTTATGTTGTAAGGAACTGTAGGTAAGTATTGTTAGGTTGCCAAAGCATAAGTGACATTCTAAATTTTGAGTCAGTTATTCTGCAAATCTTTTTTCCCTGTTCTCTTCTTACAGTTTTCTAATTAATTCTATGTATTTAGCCATAAAATTGGGAAATATGAAAATGTAAAAAGGCAGAAACTAATGTTTTAAATTTTTGGTTGGTCAGGCTTGTGCAACATCAAGTTTTTTTTAGGCCTAATGTTTAATCTATTTTTCATTGCCATTCATTCTTTTATATTATGAATCGTTCATCGTCCGTCATTACTTTTCCTTTGTCTCTTTCATTTTAGTGTCTGTCTTTTCAATAACCAATTCTTCAATAAATTTTACTTTTTTATTATTTTTTTTCTTTTAAATTAAAAAAAAAATTCTTTTTTTATCTTTTATAGCCTAATTCATCTTTTATTCATGTTTATATATACTAGTCAACTTACCCATTCCCATAACCTTGACCTTTGACCCTGGCCCATATCCTTGACCTTTGATCCCCATTCCCGTAACCTTGACCTTTGACCCCTGTGACCCATCATGGGCAATTGTGGTGTGAACCTACATGCTTCCACCAAGTTTGGGCAAGATGAGTCCAAGGAATAGCGAAAAACAGTTATTTCCAAAAATGAACCCCCAAGGTCAATTTTGCAGTGACCCTGTATTCACCCACCAAGGTTCATTGAGATCAGACCAAAGACCTAGGAGGAGTAGGGGGACAAACAGAAAAACAGACAGACAAACGTTGCTCAAATTATAGTATGATATATATCTTGTTATTCATCTTTTTTAGTTGTTCATATTTAAGTAAACATCTTGTTAAATCTGTTTTTCAGTTTGTTAAATTGCATGCTTCTTATGCCTTCTATCAACATACCTATCAATCTGTATTTCTTTTCTCGTTATATACATTTTTATGCGTTGTTTAAATATTTTATTATTAGCACTATGCCATAATTTATCGTTCTTTTTAATCTTTTAAAGGGCATTCCTTTGAAAATCTGTTTCAAAAATTGAATATCTTTGGAAATTTACCTATTTATTATTTCTAAAATAATAAATATGGTTAGTTGATTGCATACCCCTTTAGATTTATTTTGAAGTAGAAAAAAGGTAAAAGTTATTGAACACTTTTAGGCTAGGCCTAGACGTTTCCTTTCACATTTCCCCTTTCTAAACTAGTATGTTGTAGATTGTATCTGCATGGCTGTTATACAGGCTATTTCTTCAACAGTAAGTTCCGTTTTTGCACGCGACACACACACTCACATAAGTCGCTGTTTGTTACTAGATTTTGACTGTTCACAAAGGCTAAGCAAATACAGCTTTATCTGCTTTATTTTTTTAGGATTCATCAAAAAAATAAATTCTGTTATTATTTTAAATGTTTATAAGTAATAAAATGATATAAATATGATGGATCAGCATTATCATCATACTATAATTTGAGCAATGTTTGTCTGTTTGTCAGTCTGTTTGTTTCTCTACTCCTCCCAGGTCCTTGGTCCGTTCTTGATCAAACTTGGTGGGTGAATGCAGGTTCACTGCGAAATTGACCTTGAATGGTTTTGATTTTGGAAAGGTCATGGTCACTGGGGTCAAAAGTCAGGGTTATGGGAAAGGAGGTCAAAGGTCAAGGTTATGGGATGGGTAATTTGACTATTATTTATAATTTGACTACAATAATAAAATTATATTATATTTATTTTAAGTGTTTAATGAAGTGCGCCACCAACGGATGATAAAGTTTTAGTGGTGTGAGATTTGTC